>JARACY010002809.1:0-39003 GCA_029255725.1 Scrobipalpa atriplicella
TAGGACCTGATTGCAGTCTCTTTGAAACGGTTCGCGTACCTATGGATTTTTATTTTCTTGGCAATTTTTGTACGTGTTTTTGGTCTAATCAATAAGACAGGAATACATACATACATACATACATAAAATCACGCCTTTATCCCTAATGGGGATAAAATAAAAGAATCTCTTATTCTATATCTACAAACTACGTTTCCTATTAGTGTGTCTGACCGTACAGAGAACACAGCTGACTCAGAGATTGTTTCCAGAAATAACCTGGAGTCGACAACTTATTGCGTACGAGACGAGAACATGCAGATCACTTCCTTATTGGAAACTGAACGGCCCTTTAAGTGATTTTATAGGTATAGTCGGACATGTAATCTTTAACGTATATAGAATTTACACTGATATAGATAGATAGACTCTTTATTGTAGACCAGTTTTAGACAAACTTAAAAATAAATGTGATCAAAGGTGGTCTTATCGCTTTAGGCAATCTCTTCCAGACAACCCTACAAGTCAGAAGATATACGTCTCTACTTTGCTTAAGGACGTTCAGCCCTTTAACCCACAAGATAATTAATACCTATGTATACCTATAGGTTGAAAAAGTGAGAATGATTTGCGCGATTAACTAAAAAAATTACATCCTTTTAGTTAAGTCCTTTAATACCCTTTCTTACTAACAAATATAATACAACTCGAATATTCAGCATCTTTTTACCAAGGGTTCTAAACGCCTGAAGCCCTGCAAGCTTTAAAGCTGTTTGAAGTTTCAGTTTCCTCTTACGGTACTCACTCCCCTCTTCGCGATGAGAGCAATTAGATTCACTGAATACGCGAGTTATTCCTGCTAACTGTGACTCAGCTGTTGTGGGACTGTTATAGAACTCTTATTCAGCTATTTTATCTGTTCTGGTACCCCTTGTATTGTACTTACCTACGTGAGTTCATTCGTTCATCTAAAAAGTTGTAGTACAAATTGAAACATTGCCCTGTTTTCGTGTTACAATTGCAAAATGCTGAATAACACACTTAAAACATACTATAAGCTTTATAAAGAGTTGTTTGGTAGAGAGAGTCGCTTTTATTTTACTTTTTATCGCGAGAAGATATCTAGCCCCCATTGAAAATTTAACAAATTAATTGCAGGCAAAGCTGCACGACAGAAAGTTGTATTTACTACACCTACCTACCTGTCTATAGCTAAGTAGGTACCTACTCGTAGTTGTAGTAGATGCTATCTCTTTGTTTACCTTGTGTAATGTATTGAGAAACAATTTTATTGTTTGCACAGTAGCCGATAATTGTTGTTTATTTACGTCTTAAGACTCAGATTATCATCCGGTTTGTTTACTATTATTTATAGCATAATATTTATTAATACAATGTTGTGGTTCAAGATGGTGTTACTACAATATTGACACAAGTTTATCTGCGTTTCTCTCAACCGATTTTACGAATGTCGGAACATTTTTCTTTAAAAATTATTTATGTCCTGAAGACCATATTACTCGTTATAATCGTTTTTGAAGAAGGCTATTGCCTTAGATTTAGAAAACATCAATAGTATCTACCTATGATCATGCCTTCAGTTTTTTCAGGCATTCAGTTGTATTTAAAAACATTAGAGTCGTAGATATTTCTACAGAGACCTCACGTTAGCAATATTTTCATTAACCTGACTTTCAAAGCCATTATAATAATATTTATAATATCCCTGGAGCATAAAGTTTCTATATCAATTTCTCACTTGCATTTGAAGCATATGCATAATGCAAGCTTTCGTTGCATTCCCAGTAGGAAGGAAGTGGCGTCCGTGGTTAGACTGGGCAATAAGGTATACTTGTAGAGTTTGGAAGGCACGGTTGATTTATATTGGTACTGTAAGATTTGAGAAAAGTTTTCAGAGCATTCAACTTTCTGAACACGACGAACGTTCTCGTAAGAAGCAATACAAAATTGTATTATAATAAAAGTAAATAGCATTTTGCATGTTTTTTAAGCAATTTTTTTTTTAATTTAAAATATGCATTTTTTTTGTAACTGGCCTAGTAGTTTCGCAACAATCGCACTAGCTATTCCTTTTATGATATGTGTATAGATAGTGTAGATGTAAACGCAGGCAGCTGTATGTTGAGAACTGGACTGACGGATGTGAAATTGGATTGAGCTCCGATTTCGTTACGATCCCCTCAAGGTTGTGAGGGGAGACGTGATGTGGCTACATCAGCTATTGTATAATTTGTAGGTAGGTTTGTCTGCAGATCGATGTGAGTACCCTTTGTGCTAAGTATCAGACATGTTTCGAGTAGCATTAGGTGTAAACAGATTTCTTAAAACTCTGTATACCTAAACAAAAAGTTTGAATTCGACGTTCGAAACTCGAAAGAAGGGGTAAAACATCTCATTCTATATTGGTGTTTTTCGAGTCATATTCTTGGTATCATCAAAGTAGGTATAATGGCTTCTAGGTAATACAATGTTCAAAGTACAAGCTGTTAGAATTATCTTCCATAGATTCAATGTGATTTTACTTAGAACTATAAATCTTCAGATGCATTGTATAATTTCACTATTCGATCCAACTACGCTATAGGCACCTAGTACCTATTATAAATGTATGACGTGCTTATACTTACAGTTGGCGTTTTTATCACTATTGGAAATAGAAACTGCGTTTGCCTTTTTTTTTATTATTTCAAAGGGTCAATAACTAATTAAACGGTCTGCCCATCACCGTATCATCGGCGCATGAGTCAGTCAGTCAGTCATGCCGGCGCCCGTCAATGTCATTCCAAGGTTCACATTGCGCATTGTTTTCTGCACTTGATAATTTATGGTTATTATTGTTTACCAGAGATATTGAAAAATATTTTTCTATTCTGAGCATTGCATTTTCATTTTTTTTTCATGCATTTTCACGTAGAGCTTATTGCTGCTGACGTGAAATATTTGTTATTTAATTCCAGCTGTAAAATTAAGTTCTATTCCAGATTAGTTTGAACCAATACAATAAAAAATAATTTTCTAATTAAAATCATGCGTAAGTGTATAATATAAAATAATGCGTGCATATTTCCTTATTATTTTATTAAAATTAAGCGGTAAACAAAATAATTTAGCTTTTAAACTTTTTCAGTTCAGTTAGAATATTTTAAATGTAGTTTTGTTGTTTTGTTATCAGGTTATTTTTACAATGTCGCCTGGGTGAGGGGTGATAAGCTGAAGGTCAGAGGCATTGGACTGGTGACATAGTTCGGATCAAGATAAGCAAAGCAGGATACCCGAATTAAAATCGATTTGTATCTAGTAAAAAATTTTTGTGAGTATGTTCGTGATTTGGATTAAATTTTGGTAATACTGTAAGTTCCTATGCTGGTCAGGGAGCAAAAATGTGTAGAATTTACCAATTTCTTGTCTTGGAAGCAGAGGGTTGGAAAGGAATGCTCTGCATAGAACCTATCTTTAGCAGCAGAGGATTGGTAAGCAATGCTCTGCATAGAACCTTTCTTTAAGATTGAAATATATACGCATTATTTATTCCTTTTTTGCACACATTTCCTTCCGCCTCACTTTTTCTAGACTCAACTAACCCTAGAGATCAGGCGTTACGGTAATCCGTTGCAAAAAAAAAAGAAATCTCAGCTGTGAGTCGATCTTGAGCACGTAGCGCCTCTCAAGTTAGAGGCTAAGCGACCGCAGAGGACGAGTCGTGGTGTGGATCGCACTCGAGTTGTATTAAAGGATTAATCTTGTAACCATGCATAGAACTGGTTCAGTTCAGTATTGAAGAGGTTCAGTAGTGAAGCCAATTTGACCTGAAATCGATGACGAGAGGACTGTGGCATTCCTTTCTCTACTTATATTAAGGGTGTAGTAAAAATGGGATAAAACATGGAAAGGACAGCAGCGTTCACTGTGAAAAGTACTTGTTAATGCGACATTTACCTATTTTCTGACGTGACACCCTACTATGGATAGACGGCAATTTTTGTTTGATAAATAAATATTGGATCGAGCTATACTTATTGACCATTGATTATTCGACTGCTGAAAATACACTGTGGTTGAACTTTCATCATATTCCACATAAACTAATGATAATGGCTGAACATTAAACACTAAATAGAGTCATTCATAATCGCTCCTACCCCAATTCATCACCGTAATGAATGAGTCAAGTTTCCTAACATCATTCGTCCGTGGTCTACTTAGCTGACTTCATGACACGATACTTATCAATCTCAATCCATATGACGGGATAAAGAAATACTTTGTGAATAAAATTGTTACCTATAATTGAAAAAAAAAAAACAAAACATTAGCGGATATCAACCAAAAACACGTACAAAAATTGCCAAGAAAATAAAAATCCATAGGTACGCGAACCGTTTCAAAGAGACTGCAATCAGGTCCTAGTGCCCTAAATGACACCGAAATCTGTGTGGCCCTGGCCTGTCTCTATAAAACAAACGTCTTTTTTTATAGAACAAGCAGAGTGAAATGTTTCAATCTTGTTACCATTCTGTTCTAACGAAGTGTCGTAGAGTCCAGTGTGGTCCAGTGCAGCTATTTCGGGGACAACTCTGTTTTATGTGCACTCTATCAAAATGCATAGTGCACCACAGTACCACTTTACTAGCAACGTAGTTGATAAACGCTTATATAAACTACCCTGCAGTCAGATCAGCCTGCAATATCCTAACCAAACTTAAGCTGTTCCACGTCTAAGATTAGAAATCACACCCAAATCTTAAACCAAGCAAAAGCTGACCCGCTTGCATAGCATTTTTCCCCGCTACCCAGTAGCGTTGGCTGTCAGTCTCGATGTCTCGATAAACCCATTATGCCCTTTCGGGGGTGACCCAGTTCTTGCCGCCATTATATCGCTTTTATGTCTTTGTTTACCGGCTTTGCCACGCCGATGACTTAATTCCTGACGGCTTTATCATAATACTGCAGTTTGTATTACAGTTTCGGAAGCCATTATTGATTGAAATGTAGGTTTTCACATATACTTAGTAGATAAGATGTTGTTCCTCTAGATTTAGCATTAATACAATACAATACAAATACAAATAAGTATACTTTATTGCACAAAAAACACAGAAATTACAAATTGATTACATTAACGGAGTATGTTTGCGTTGCGTTTGAGTTTTTAAAGCCGTGTAAAAGCTAGTCAATTTTCACTACACAACCAATACGAAATGCATCAAATGCAGCATAAAGACCCTTGCACTTAAAGGATTTGCCTAGGCGAGTGCATCGACGCATGTGCCGGTTCATATGCAATTTCCGGAACACGCCGCAAATGCACCGCAAAGATACTTTGTAAGTATGCGTCCGAGCTTTTGTCATGAAATTATGGTGTAACGTTTTGTGGTGGAGGACGTATACCTAGTATATTTGAGATAAAACATAGAAATTGCTATTCCTAAATCCTAGATCTTGAATATAGACCAGGCTTTTAGCTTTTCTAAATCTTATATGACTTAGGTATATGACTTTTATTTATAAACAGCGCAGCGATACCGACATGTCCAGAGCGATGTGTTTAGTTTTCTGATATTATTTATTAAAAGGTTCTATATCAAGTATGAAGAATAAATTCCAAATTTCATGTTATTATTAATATGTAATCTCGGTCTGCGGGATTACTCGTTGTTTATGAGTTTTTCTGAGAATAATAAGTATATTTTCTCGCGGTATAATGTACTCTACGTTACTTCTGGTTAATGTTGCTTGCTAATGGTGAGAGGATTCCTACTATCTCTAAGTTATTACAAACAAATATTTCCTCTTTCAAACATTAGTATAGAGTTTAAGTTGTCATACGCACTTTCATAGTAGTCTCGTCTATCAATCACTTTGCTCATTATTTTTTGCTGTAAAGGATAAATCGCCTGTCGCTATGTTAAGTAGCTAATGTCATGCGCATATTCAGGGCTTGGTCTGCCACTCCTCACGTGGAAGGTCATTTATCTTACCCCTACGCTTGGGACCTACATATTAACATTTTTTTTTTTTTTCGGCCTAAAACTGTCCGCCTACGAAGACTGGTTCTATGCATTCTATAACGGAAAAGATTTATCTAACATGCTCAAATGGAGATTATAACTGTAAAAAATAAAGACGTCTAGTATGAGAAACAGTTTATTACAGTGCTGGATATGGAATGGATCTTCTCCTATTGGAAATTTTTGAGGGGTAATTGTGTGCATGACAATCAAGCTCAAAGCAAATGTTTCATTCTTTCTGAGAATGATGCTCCCATACCTACCAGTGGCGAAGGGTACCTACTCTGAATTAACTACTTTTACAATACTCGAAAGAAAGCCTGGTTTAAATAGATTTTGGGCCGTAGTAATCTGTGGTATTTATTACAGCAGGATCAAGTGTCTTTTCCCTTAAAATTATACCGAAGGGTCTTAAAGCTTTGTTCAATCAACGACTTTCTTAGAAATAGATAGGGGAGCTCTATATAAATAGAGGGTTAATGTGAGACATTTCATTTTACAAAGGGCATATCCTCGCTCGAATATTTTTACATTTTTTCTTAATATGTGATACGCAAATCCAACAATAGTGATGAATGAAGTCGGTTGTGCAGAGTGTTTTTAAATTGCCACAAATTACAAAGGATGTAGCCATAATTTTCTATAAAAACCTTTTCACAAAGATTTTCTTATAATAATTATAAAACTATCCCACTACAGGACAATTGTCGTTCTTCAACATTCTTCATGGTCAACTTTGGGAAACCAAGAAGTCATCGCAACGTTTGCTACGTTGATGACTTCTTGGTTTCTCAAGAAAACTATAACTCTAAGCCTAATCAAAATGAAACATGAAAATATAGGACAAAACATAGAGCTGCATTTATGCATCTGGTCTCCGAAAAAGGCCTTTTCCAGATGATATGCTGCTTGCTTTGTCATTGTGTTGTTTAATGGTCGTGGTCAGTGTCAGTGAATGAAAATCAATGAGGAAAGTTACCACTTCCATGTTGTATTTTAGTAGCAGCTAAACATCAAACATGGAATTTATAGCTTCCGTAAATGACATCACAATGTATTTTAAATTTACTAGTGTTTAAAATACTATACTAGTCTATTGCGTATCGATACTCTGCGTTGGGAGGGTACCGTCTAGTTTTCCTTTAGTACATGATAGATACTAAATATTAAATTGAGTAGCAGTTTCGCTTGTGTCTCTTCGTGTTCATTAAAAAAAAAAACAAATCCGTGATGGCGACGCGTCACTGTTTCAGCCGTGCCCACTCCACCGGCCGACGACCTGGCTGGCTCATGTAGTATAGTATAATGCATACTAGGTAGGCTGAAAATTCTACAGTATAAAATTTTTAAAGTTTTGGCTTAGCTTTCGTTGGAATTTTCTTGGACCATTTCTTTTTTGAGAAATAAAATTACATGAACAACGTGTAAATGTGTAAAAAAAGCACTGCGTTCCTTTAAACCACATTATGTTCAAAATCAAGAATCGCATCAGACTCTGAATTTGTTTGGAGTGTAAGTGCTGATAGAAATCTTGTCAACCTCATAAGAGTTTGAATGTTTTATCATTGTCAGTATTGTTTGCGAAAAAAGAATGATTTTTCGTTACGAAACTTGGTTTTTCAACGTACGTTTTCCCTTTACTCAATGCATTTCAAAAGAGTCTTCAATGTATTCGTATATTCCTTACTCTTGTGACTTGCAGTGTTGTAGGTAGTCTTTATATCATTGTTTCAGGCTACTGCTATTAAAGGTGTACTGTGAAGGCGCATAATGTGTGTCCCTGTCCCGTTCCCGTCACTACGCATTTTTAATGAGTCTTCGTAGGAAATTACTGGTTCGAAATCTGTAGGTGACTGGCATTAAGCGTTTGTTTATTGCTGCAATTGATACTGTTATTTAAAAAAAAAAAAGGCGGCACCTTATTATTTATTATTATAATATTTTTTGTTATTTTGATAAAAAGTGTCTCAAGTGCATGTACGAGGGTTTTAAATTTCTTTGAGCCCTCTTTCTTTTTCTCTCATGAAATGTTTGAAGACATATTTTTTTGCGTTCTTATGAAAAAACAAAACATAATAAATTGTTATGAAGAGTTCAAGAGGGAACTGTTTAGAATAGTCAATTGATTGGTCACGTTTGTTTACGAAATACTAGATACCTGGTATCTCAGGTTATAGGTAATATGCCTATACGCATTGTTTACTTCTTATTGAATGATTAATCACGTTCGAGTATTCTTATTGCAGTCATATTTCAAAATAGAAGAAAATTCCAAATAAACAGATAGGATTGGTTATTGTAATTAAACCAAAAGTTATTTTTTCTGTGATAATTTTTTATGGGTCAACAAGTGCTATGGTTTATTAACGAGAAAGAAATTACTCTCGTTTATTCTTAATATTTTGGGAAAAGGATATAATGAGCTGAGATGATACGAACGGATTGAAACTCGTACGTAGTTTATAGAATTAATTCCTTCGTGACACTGGGATCAATTTCATAAACGGCTAATTACTTTATGGCCTACTTCTGCGTACTCGCGGCAGTATCAAAACTAGTTTTATTTGAATGTAAAAAGCTTTTTTAAAGTACATGATTGATCATTTTTAAAGTTTGTTGACCTAAAGTTGGTGTTTTTTTAACCAAATTTCCGCCCCGAAATTTTACTGGAGTACCTATACCGAATATTTTCATCTGGAGACACGAACTTTTTCATGTTATGCCTCTACTATTAAAACGAACTAGCCCATACTATGCCTATTATTTATTTATTTTGGTAGAGATCGCTGTCAGCGATAAGACCGCCTTTGTGCACATTTATCTATATCTAAGTCTGTTTCTGTCTAAATGTTCTTTGTATTAAAAATAAAATGTTTTTACTTACTTACTTATTTATAATTCAATCCCTAATAAGACCTTGTATTGTTTCAGGTACGTGGAAGCTGTGTCACAATGGAGAGCTGTCACCGTGACCTTTAGTCTAGACGAGGTTCAATTCTGATGCTGCATCATGAATCATGACTGTGAATAAATACTGTCATTTCATTGCGACATGGATGCACGATGCCCTTTATAGTTAAGAGCTTCACGATGTACTTGGTGTACGGGACAGCTTCCCGCAAACTGATAGGTGTTGCTTAGTCAATGAAACTGAACAACTTTCAGCAGGAAATTCTTTCGGGTAATGAAAAAATATATTAAGTACTTCTCCATACAAAATTACCAACTTGATGAGACGATTTTGTATAGGTAGGCAGGCTGATTCTTTTTTGTTTTCTGAAAGAATTTCTTAGAGAGAAAGTTGTTCAGTTTTGTTGACTGAACAATATCAGTTTGCAGAAAGCGTCTCTTACACCCCGTATGTAGCTCTTCATAGATATACCGGGTGTAAGGGACAGCGTCCCGCAAACTGATAGGGGTTGCTCAGTCAACGATACTGAACACATACTTATCACCAGGATTTTTTTTCAGGAAATGAAAAAAAAATTTTGCTTTTCCATACAAATTTTCTGATCGATGTGGTCATTTTGTATGAAAAGCAAAATTTTTTTGTCCCTTACACCCCGTATATTAGATCATGCTTACGAAATTTATGGTAGTTACCTATTTTAGTCATAGGTTCATAGTACCTACTTTCCGACCTCATGGTTACCAGTTACCAACCATCGTCAAATCATGAATTATGCAAACATACCAAACATGAACTATGGAACCAGCTGTTTACTTAGTGTGCATTAGGTACTAGCCGAGTGACCTGGTTCAGTTTTGATACGATCGATATTTTTCAGCCTTTTCATGGCATTACTTTTTTGGTGGTAGACTTCCATCCAGCTATATTGTTGTTAAAAATGTAACAAAGAAATCCCCCAGTGTCATATCACAGTCAAAACATACATTTAGTTTTTTTTTTTTTAGCCTGGTTTGTCCCACTGCTGGGCAAAGGCCTCCCCTTTAGTTTATCAATGAAATATAATATATGAATCCTGGGAAACCCCCGATTTTAAATTACTTAGTAAGCTATTGATAAAAATACGTATCGATCTTCGTCGTATCAATAACATAATATAGAGTGAGTCAATTGTCAATTTCTATAGAATATTTTAGTTGTAAGTAAATAAATTAGATATAGTAGAAAAAAAATATAAATCTAGTGACGGATTTTCAGCTCATTATAAAAAAAAATGTTAGTCTTAAAATACTTCAGCCAAATCAGACTAAACATATTCCGAGAATTTCTGGAATCGCAGGGAAGAAAACAATTGAAAAACTGATTCATCATGAAATTGGCACTCGACTGATACCTAATCTGAAATGAAACTCATTCATATAAATTATCTAGATGGTTATGCGTAGGAAGGAAGGGATTTGTCATAGTTATAAAAATGCGTAGAGTTATATTGGATCGAATTCTAGGAAGCAGATATACGAGTATTTATTTATTTAACAATTTATTGTACATTAAAACTTTATTCCTAAAAACAGGACATACAAAACATGGACGAAACAGGCACTACTTATTTATAAAAAGAAATTTCTTACAGCGTACCAGACATTATAAATTTTTATTTTGTTAGTTTCGTTTCACAGATTAAATATGGTTTACCTTTTTGCCCTACAGTAAAGTTTTTAAAGTTTCCCTAATCACCAGATTCGTTCACTATAGAAGGACTTATTTTAATTATCAACCTATTTCTAACGTGCAGCAAAAACTAGTTTTTATAGTCACTAATAAAATATGTAGTTAACCAGTATTACATTTTTCAGAATCGTGTCCATTATCAAGAGGAAAAATCGAATCGGTAATACACGTGCGCCATAGAAAATATTGACACAGAACTCAAGTGTGTTTAATCAATTTTGTACGTGCGTGATCTTTGTTGACTAATAATGGTGAACCATTCTTTACTGTAGCGGTGGAGTTTTTTTTTTTAATTTATTTGTACCTTGTTTTTATTTATTTCTTGAAAAAGACCGCGAGGTATTTCTTCTTTTTTCAGTGTCTGTCTGCGTTAGTATATATCGAAGAGGAGTAAATAAAAATGGCTAAATAGGTACTTAACTCCTGATTCCAAGGGTAATTTTGAGATTCAAATTATTTTAGATACAGGTTACATTAAATCTTGCGCTTGGCATATAATTGAAGCCTATTTAAATTCACTTGTGATTTCAACCACCCTATACAAAATTAAGTAGAAGTTCTATTAATAACAACTAAATTACTCATAATGTGGTCAGCACCTAAGGCTATGATATGACTGTGCGGTGCCAGGAATACAATTCCAGGAATGCCGGCCCCTGGACTATGAACAGAAGGAATTCGAAGCGCTTCTTTCATGGGTGGAAGGTGTGAGGAGTTTTATAATTAGATTTTACTTTTTAATTTCACTAGGGAATGTGAAGAATTTCATATTGTCCTCGCAAACGTATGATTGTAAAGATAAGTTTATTAATTTTATTTGCTTACTGCGGAATTTGTGTCGTTGACCAACCCTATCGGGTTTAACGACACCTATTGTCATATTTGTAACTACATGTTTTTTATTGTAACGAAATAAATAAATAAAATAAAATAAACGTTTCACCATAGCGTTTCACGGTGATTGACCAATCTCATTGAGTTCAATAAATAATGTTAAATCATGTATGTAGTAGGTTCGTAATTGATGAATTCTTTAGAAGTTAAAGTGGAACCGATATCCTTAGCACTGAAATAACCTAGCCTGACTTTCGTTATTAACTTACTCTAACAATGACACTATAGAAAGTCTGGTATTGAAAACACGCAGTTTTTGTATTAACTTTTACTAAATGCAAAAGACAGATTTACCTATACAATTAAACAAAACCACTCAGAACAAATCGCTCTATTCCAGGGTAGGGCTCGTATTGTGCCCCTCGGAGGGGACTTACCTATTTTGAGCTGATAATGACTCAAAACAAAAGCTTAAGTAAAATAGTAGACAATAAACTGTTGTACAAAGTACAAACGGGGAACCTTTGGGGGGGGGGGGATACAAGGATACTTTTACAGTCTACTATTATGTGCACAACCCGTGCACTTTTCTGTGGCACGGCAATGACTTTGAACTGTCTCTAAACGGCTATAAAAATCCCAAGAATCTAGATTAGCATTTAAATCCAGTCGCCGCTATTAGAAGCAGCCGTGGGCGCAGTGTAGGCCAGTGGTGCTCAAAGTTGATTGGACTGCGAGAGGGGTTAATTAATAAAACAGCTCGTGACATTATCATGGACTAAATGAGCCCACACATTAAAGTGTTTGTGCCACAATATCGAATGTATGTTTTTTTTTTAAATATCAAGGATTTTTTACAAAATGACCGGATCTATTACGTAGAATAAAGATCTAATCCTGTTTCTTCAGTACATTGTTCCTCTACAGAAGGGCAAATGAAATATATAATAGCAAAATATGCCTAAGTAGCGCTCCGAAACATCGGGGTAATGTTTGGTATCGCCTTAATCACAATTTAATAAATCCGCATCAGGTTCCGATGACCCACCTTCATTAGCTTGCGGCCTACACTTTGGGAACCACTGTTGTGTATAGGCGTTTAGGCGACGACAATCGCGTCATTATGTCCATGCTGGGGCCGTCTGACGGGCGTCGAACCCGCTACCCACATGCGTGCGATTACTCTTCGTCACTGATACTATTTATTATCTGGAGGGTAAATATTTAGCTCCCGAGGACCCACCTTCAATCTGCATCCCCACACTTTGGGAACCACTGTTGTGTATAGGCGTTTAGGCGACGACAATCGCGCCATTATGTCCATGCTGGGGCCGGGCGTCGAACCCGCTACCCACATGCCTGTCGTATACTCCGTGTGACTGATACTATTATCTGAAGGGTAAATATTTAGTGCGTTTATGATGATTTGCATACATACATACATATAATCACGCCTTTATCCCTAATGGGGTAGGCAGAGCGTAAACGACCTAAACAAAGGTCGTTCCGCCACGTCTGACAAGTTTTGAGGGATATTCCAGATTAATTTGTATATTGCTATAGGACAGAATGTCAGCCCATCGCCTAAATTACAATACTGAAACCCTCGAATCCCTTAGCTGGTTTTTACAGCATGCCCGGGAGGAAATGCAGCTGGCACATTCTATGTTTTTCTATCACTCCCAGTCCAGCATGGAAGTGATGATTTGATGAGCATGAAAGTGAATGTGCTTGAGGAAAAAAAGAGATAAGTGTTTATCCTTTGTTTCGTTACAATTCTTGACCTAACCTAATATTTTTTGCCACATTCCGTAATAATCGTCTGACCTGCCAGATATAGCGATGATCTTCGATCGATGACTAGCTGCTGGATGCGAAGAACCTTGACCTCACTACGCACCTTGGAAGAGGCCTATGCCCAGCAGTGGGCTGAGGGAGACACTTCATCATCATCATCATCAGCTCGAGCCTGAGCGGCACGAGCCTACCCTGAGTAAGGCGAATGAGACACTCTAATGGAAATAAACCAAACCACTCGGTTTTTCGATGCATTTTTTCTTCGATTCATTAAATTTCGTATTGCTCGTTCCTACATCGTCACCACCACATAAACAAACAACCATCAAATTATGTCTGTGTGTTCGTTCGAGCATGGCACTGCACTGAGATGAGTAAGGGTTGGGCAAACACATGCGCCCGCGCCGTCTCCTCTCCATCCGGTGTCATGTCATGCTCCATGGCATGGAAGTAAGTAAACGTGCTGACTCATTCATTAATCACTAGTTACTATATCTCATCATCATCTCCCTAGCCTTTTCCCGTATTTCACGGGGTCGGCTACCTTATCTAGGGGATTGAACGAGGGTACTGGTTTACACAGAGCAACAAAATCTGCTGTTTTGTTTTCCATACAATTTAAATATAAATACCTACCTACACGACTCAAATAAATAAAACAGTCCTTTTTATTTTTCAAATAGCAACAGTATTGCGCACTCTCTTTAAAAAAGGTCGATTTTATGAAAAAAAAATGCCGAATTATTTCAACCGACCGATGCATTCGTCTCAATTTAATTAAGAGATGGAACGCACAGACATATATATCTGTAATTCCATTTCACTTTTAGAAACGATTTCAGTGTCAGTTTTCAGACAGGTACGGAATACACCCACCGTTTAGTTATTAGCTACATGGTTTTTGATACAATATGTGTGAAATGAAAATACATTCATTATACCTAAATGCGAAACCTGAACCAAAATGAAAGCGCAATATAGTACAGGCCCATATGATTACATTACATCCTTCACACTCTTAACACAAAAAATTTGTGGTTATGTTTTTCAAACATTGCAAAACTTTCATTTTTGAAATCATCATACCGCAGATCATAACTCGCCAGGCCAATCTGCGATCTAAATGGAAACCTAAAAAGCAAACAAGCCTGTTTCCGGTGGCAGTGACCGACCAGAGCTGGTGGCAGTCAGTGAGCATTAAATGTACCAGAGACATTATCATAATCGAATGAAGGCCATATTTTAACGAAAGGTCTACTTTAAGTAATAAAGTCGTCATACACATAAGAGCTACCATCGATATTATGTTTCCCCAAGATCAAACGAAGTAATTGAGACTACTTCTACATCCACACTTGCATCATCAAGGAACACACGGATAAACAGTATTCAGAGGACTCTCCTTACTATACAAAATTCACAAGTTGATTGTACAAAAGAAAATATATTAACTTGTACACAATGACGTCAAGAACAGACTTTCGAGATCATCTCGAATACGAAGAATTACAATCCAAATAAGCCGAATTCATAAACGCGATACTTATGTGTGATTTCAGACGAGATTCATAAGATCACTTCAATCACGAATAAAGTTGATGCAATGTATTCGGAATACTTGCTCATATTTTTCTTCGGATTGCTCTTTACGCTAAATAAACATCAAAAATTAAGGGACTATTGTCCAAAATACAACTTTGGTTATCTCCTCTCCCTAATACTGACTGAAAGTGACAAGACTGATTTAAAAGCCTTTAAAAACTGCATTCAGAATTAAACATGTAATGTGACTTTAACAATACCATAGAAGAAATAATATAGCGACATTTAATAAATCATTTGTACGAATAAAATAAATTATCTTAATTCATAACAACCTACTTTCCAACCGTAAAAGCTTATACAAGTTGCAAACATCTCCCAGATAGCCGGATAAGAAGCATGTCATGTCGTGTTGTCTGACAAGGCAACAACCCGCGAAAGGGAATTTAGCAAGCCACGAGACCAATGTCAAACGTATATGGAAACGATAACCATCGGCTGTATGCGCGTGTTAGCGTTTGCCTGTGACTTTGCATGGGAAATTAAAATGGCGAAAATTATGCTTAAATCCGTTTATTAGGGAAAAAGATCATGGTTCTTATCTTAAAACTGCACAACTTCTCTTATTAATACGTTGGAATATCTAAATAAATCTGCTTCTTATAATAAGTCAGCCAGCTAGGCAGTATTGGTATTTTTTTAGTCAGGCAGTATATATTAAGTTTTTGTTGACGAGACGGAGGTTATATTAAAGATGACGACCTGATTAAAGATACTACAACATTTCATATTATCGACGTGTGTTAACTTACTAGGTTCAGTCAAATCAGTCAATCAGACTCAAACCCTGTTATCTGAGTTGAAGAGATTGATTGAACAGGGTAACTAGGTTCTGTACTGATTGCCACTCCGTTTGTGTGTGGGATTGATTGGCATAACACTACGTAAATCAAAGCGGTAGGTAAGATTGGCATATATTACATTTGGCACATATACATACATTTGTAATGTCAACAAATGCAGGTGGGTTTTATCACAGCACTGTATGATGTGATGTGATGCTATTTTGTCTAAAAAGGCTAATAATAGTGTCTATTTTTTTAAATGGTTCTTATGTTTTGTGCCCATAAGTAATTGTACTTGCTTATCCAGGACAAAGCGTCTCAAATACAATCCGTTTGATTTGGAACTCAAATTTTTTTTTGTTTTTAAATTATAATTTAATCCCCCTGGCATTCATGTCCAAAATATCGTTCTTTTCGGTGATTTTTATAGCTTTCAGAGCCACCCTTTCTATGAATGGTGCACTGGTTCCCACGCCATAACAAACAAACACACAAACTATAAATAAACGCCGGATCGACTCATGATCATGAACGAGCATATGGTAAAGAGGTCGACAGGTCTAGCTATCAAGTAACTGTTGTTCCTAGATGCATATGACGTATATGGACATAGGACTTCGTGTTGCCTACGTATGCATAAGAAGGCTTTACGCTTTTCAAACTAGCTCAACTTTTTTTTAAAATGTGAAATTATCTGTAAGCAGTAGAATAATTCATATGACTAATTTTATTAATTAAATTTATCTGTAATCATTATAATTCTTCTTCTGTCATGTGGATTTCGAGTCGATCGACAGATAAACTCAGAGTTTGTCAACACTATTGTCAGAGTTTTTAAACCGTCTAATAGCATATACTAATTGGCCTCTGACATGGTTTTGTGTAACGATCACTATCATTATAATTATGTTATATGTATTTCGTCGTTAGTATGTTAGTGCTAGTGTCCTCTAGGCTTCTGAGTAAGTTTTCTCTATGAGACTCTGTCTCGGTCACCCCTAGGGTAGACTTGAAGCAGAGCCTCAATGTCTAAGATTTCCTCATTAAAATCAATCGTCTAAAGAAAGCCGTATCACAATAAAGATTTCCTCTTTCTATTCAATCAGATCCTAAGGCTGACATTTACTTTAGCTTTTCTTCCTGAGCATTGTCCATCACAATACCCCTTCAATACGGAGAACAATGATACAGACAGACAATAATTCAATACATGATGTTGCTTTAACGAATGGCGACTGCAACAAAATATTGTCGTAACAAAATACTGGTTGTGCTGTGCTTGCAACAAATTTTCATTTCGCACGCGTCGTGAGCAGCGACAGTAAATCCTGGGGAATGAATGTGGCTATGAAACTGGCGGTAATATCACTGTTGCTAGTATTAATACATACATACATACATACATATAATCACGACTTTATCCCTAATGGGGTAGGCAGAGCGTAAACAACCTAAACATAAGTTGTTCCGCCACGTCTGACAAATTTTGAGGGTTATTCCAGATGGATCTGTATATTGCTATAGTGACAGGTTGTCAGCCCATCGCCTAAATTACAATACTGAAACCCTCGAATCCCTTAGCTGACTTTTACAGCATGCCCGGGAAGATATGCAGCTGGCACATTCTATGTTTTCCTCTCACTCCCAGTCCAGCATGGAAGTATTAATAGCACAGCTAAAAACTCACTCTGACACCAGGGTTCATCGGGTTGATTGACTCGAAACCCATACGACAGAAGAAGAAGACTAGTATTTATTAATAAGGTCAAGAAAGTATTAAAAGTCGACTAAAAGACAGGAAAGTGAGGAAATAGGCAGCAGCATTTTCTTGTGCATTTCTTGTAATGCGGACTATTGTGTTGTGGCTGGCTGATATAGTAGTTGAGTATTTATTTGATTGATTAAATAGTTTTTCGCCCACGGTCTCATTCTCACTTGAGGATTTCCGCTATGAAAAGGCATTTTACAGGAAAATAAGTATAATTTTATTTTAAAAAATGTTGTCAGTTCTACAGTTTTCTGGCTTCTGGCAGACATGAGATCGCGTGACTCCGATGCAGTTGCACGCTCTTAAGTCCTGAGATCTGTCCGGTTTGTACAGCAGCTGTATGAAACTGAATTATTGTACATCTTTTTAATTAAATATTAATGTGACAATAAATTATGGACCGACCGGAATAAATAAAATAATTTTACAAAACCCCCTCTTTTAGTTATAGTATGATTTAGGTAGGTATGAGCTCTCCGATGTTTCACTTCTTTCAAAATTAATTTTCTCGCTGTAAAAACAAAATTTCATCCCAATAAGTACGTTGAGCGGTGAAACGTAATAAATTCTGTTATCTAAGATATTTCTTTCACAATAAAATTTTAATTTGATAATTACTAAACGTCGCAGCCGCCATCTATCATTTATCGTTCTGCTATGAAATTTCCTCAGCCAAAACGGATCAGGACAAGTGTGTCGGAGGCCAAGACTCACTTTGGGTCCCTGAGCCGCTGAACTACTTTATACTAGCGTATATGGAACAGCCATCACGAATATACGACATGTCCCCAAAATTTAATAAGGCGTCCGCACGAATTTCGTCCGTATTTAATTTTAATGCGTTTATATTGAGGTAATTACTAATGAAAACTTATTATTTTTATATTAATACCCAGTTCGGCATCTTTCTAACTTTTTAACTCATTTTTATTGAAAAATCGAGTCGGACCACTAGTATGAATATGAGTGCATGCACACATATTAAATGGGACATAAAGTGCTTGGATGATGTCTGCTCCATACATTAGCTCAGTGGCCTAAAGGGTAATAAGTACGTAAGTAAAAAGGAACTGAAACCCACAATGCTTCAGTTTTGCATATTGTGGCGATAAAAAAAACCATTGTGTGACGTCACTCGTCCTTCAAATACCTATTGTTGTCTGCAGCCAAGTCATTAATAACAATAACCTACAAACAAACAAAAAACAGTGGTCTTCTGTTATTTTGAAGCCATGGGAAAATCTTAAATGAGAGTGCATGAATGAGCCTGTGATCTTTGCTCTTTTGTATAAGATGAACTGGACAACAAAGAAACAATCTTTGCATAGAGTCACGTTTGTATCCCTTAAAGGACGGGCAGAACATGAACTCTTAATAAAAGTCACCACGTGTGGCTATTGTAAGTGAAAAGTTCATTTTCATTTGCTACTCTCTTGATTATTATTATTTATCAAGCTTTCCACCAAAAGCGTGACCCTAGCTTGTCATACATTTCCAAGTACCTTCTTAAAATTTCTCATGCTCTTGTAGAACAATTACGTGATTATGATAATTATGAGTCACAATTACGCTAAACGCTCTAGGTTCATTTGGCCCACGCTATTCTCGGTGGTCCCGGTACCTACTTTGAGAACAATAAACGATAATTGCAAGCATTATCTGCGATCAATATGAAAATTACTTGCTCAATGAACATTCGTGGCTTGAAAGGACACATTTATCTTGTAGCGAACCAGTGGTCTGTGTGACCCAATTTTTCTCATTGTTTAAGAAGCAATAAGACTCTTTCTTCGGCAAAAACTAGTATACTAACCACTCCAACCTACCACCCTCTATTAGTCTTTTTGAAAACTCTGATACCAGGGCAGCTCGGGTTGTTTACCCGACTTTCAAGGAAGGGTTATTGTTTTGTCTATACAGGGTGTCCAGGAATTAATGGATAACCCTTTAACTGCGGCTAGCTTGACCGATGCCCTACTTGTAAAAAAATTATGACCTCAGTAAAAGTGTCACTTTTTTTTTCACCGTAGGAGGTCAAAGACAAAATTTTAAAAAATATTTTGCCTAATTTTTTTAATAAAACTTACTTTTTAAATTATTTTCTTATAAATAGGTACTAAAATAATGTATTCATTTTAAGTATCAACTATTAAGGTATATTAAAAAAAATAAAAAACCCAAAAATGTTGATATTTGATGAAATGGCATGAAAATAACTGAGCGTAGGGAGAAAATTATTAAAAAAACGGTTTTTGTACAATATTTCGAAAACTGTGACACTTTTACTGAGGTCATAATTTTTTTGCAAGTAGGGTATCGGTCAAGCTAGCCGCAGTTAAAGGGTTATCCATTAATTCCTGGACACCCTGTATATTATGTAAGTTTTTATTACAATTCATAGAGACAGACAACCGCATTTCTAATAAAAAAGCACCATTCCGTGACTAGTTAGAAAATCAAAGGGCTGTAATGAGAACGATCTTCCATATGGATTTAGCCTTGGCCTTATAATAGAAATTCCTATGCAAAATATTTCCATGACTCTATGAGAAATATTATACTTAGTGCTTTCAAACTTTCTGCATTTCATTATTGTCCGTATAAAATTAAAGTGGTATGGGTCTCTGCTTTTATTTTTTGTCACTTTAAATACACATAAATAAGTTTATACATAGGATCTTCATCTAACTTACAATACGAGAAGAACAGCTACTCAAGACAATCTTGAAGAAGCGGACTCATATTATGTTCATACCGTAATGTAATTTCATACGGTTCATTGTATAAACGCAACGTAAGCACTCATCTCTTCTAATAGAAGCTATCTAACTGATGAAAAGTCTGTCTGTCTGTGTAAACAACGATTGCCACTTACCATAAAGATGCGATGTTATTGAACGTATTTTTTTATTGGATAGATAGCCTTCGCTCGTAATATAGCTTTTTTCTTATTGTATAGTGTTCTGAGTCTTGGAGCCTAGGTATAAAGTTGTCAGAAATGTTTTTTCTAGTATTTAATTAGGGCAGGCTCATCATAATCAAATAATTGAAAGAAAAGTAAGATGATCCATGCTGTTGGATGGGCATGTTAGTCGGTCCTAGGACCCATAACTATACTCTTCGTGCCATCAACGAAATCTACTTAAATCTTGTAACATACATGATACACGAGAAATTATAATTTGACTAGAAAGAACTAAAGCCTACGAACGAAAGGGCATGCCTTACAATCACAGTATAAATAAGATTAAAAGACACAGATAAGCATGATGTTCTATTCATACAAGATGTTATCGCATCGCAAATGAAATACGAAATGCCTTCCTCTAATCAAATTTCCCTTGAATGGCCGTAGCCCATTCACGACAAATGTTTAGAGAGCCGTTCATAAACCTACAAGTTACAAGTAAAATTCGATGTACACTGCGCAGTCTGTTGGCTATATTATGTTATGATATACTAAAAGATTTCTTCCATGCTGGACTGGGAGTGATAGTAAAACATAGAATGTGCCAGCTGCATCTCCTCCCGGGCATGCTGTAAACACCAGCTAAGGGATTCGATGGTTTGAGTGTATTGCAATTTATAGGCGATGGGCTATAGCATATTCATTATTATCTGTAATAACCCTCAAAACTTGTCAGACGTGGCGGAACGACTTTTGTTTAGGCCGTTTTTGCTCTGCCTATCCCTCTAGGGATAAATGCGTGATTTGTGTATGTATGTATATGTAAACTAAAGGATTAAGTCACTGTCTAGTTCTTTTCGTTGCTAGACTGGGAGTGACAGAAAAATGTTCCAGCTGCTTCTCATTCTCTTCCAGAGCATACTGTTGGAATTAATAGAGGGACAGGGTTTCGGTGTATTGTATTTTATAAAGACTGACAACCTTTTACAATAGCAATACGCAGTTCGATCTTTCTAAAATGACCCTCGAGCCTTGTCGGACGTAGCTGAAACTCTGTATTATGAGGTCGCTGACACTCTGCCTATCCCGTAAGGAATATGGGCCTAACTATGAGTATGCCTACTCAATGTACATCGAATTTCACTTGCAATTTGTAACTTGTAGCTTTATGAAAGGTACAGAGATAGTGAATGTCACCTCTGAACCGGACAGTCACGAAAACGCGAGGTTTATGTGCGGTGCACGACGCCACCCGCGGTGGTATGTTTGCATACATAGATATAGATAGATAGATACATACATACATAAAATCACGCCTTTATCCCTAATGGGGTAGGCAGAGTAAAAACAACCTAACGAGGGTCGTTCCGCTACGTCTGACGAATTTTGAGGGCTAATACAAATGATGATTATGTATACTGCTATAGTGACGGGTTGTCAGCCCATCGCCTAAATTGCAATACACTGAAACCCTCGATTCCCTTAGCTGATTTTTACAGCATGCACGGGAGGAGATGCGCTGGCGCATTCTATGTTTTTCTATTACTCCCAGTCCAGCATGGAAGTACGGTAAGTATCACATGGATTAAGCGCTGCATACAGTACGAAGTCTATTCTTCTAATATCGACCGTTAGATCTAGCCGACCAAACACGCCTGGAGCTAAAATATTTCTCTTTGGGAACTTTCCGCCAAATAACGGAAGTGAGGTATATCAAGAATAAAGATGGATAAAATCGATCGTAGATCTCGATAAGAAATGCGGTGCCGTAGGCGCATGTAACCTTTATGTGACCTTTAGAACTATAACCGTTATTAAAGAAAAATAATTGGCTATGTAGGTTTTAGAGATGGTTTCGTTTGATAGCTTATGATTAATTGCTTTCAAATTCTGTCTTGATGTCGCTCAAAGCCATATATATTTCTATCGCAGTTATTAAATTCTGAATATTTTCCTCTAAATAAGGCAATCAAATTAAAGGTAATTGTCTGCCTCAATGGCGTACTAGTTAGAACTCTATACTCTAAATCCGGAGATCGGGGTTTCCTTCTAAAATAACAAGTGGGACCAAAGTTTCATTTATGCCCCATTGCTTCTCTTTATCTAAAGAAAAAACTTTTTTTTTAAATCACTAGCATCTAGCTATACAGGGTGTAAAAAAAAGTACTGCGTTCCTTTAAACCACATGTTCTACTGATAAAACCAAACAACTTTCCCAAAGTAGAAAAATTTTAGCTCGAAAAAAATATTTGCCTTTTCCATACAATGATGATCTCCAGGATCTGCAGTTTTGTATGGACAAGGCAAAATTTTATTTCGAGCTAAAAATTTTGTGCTTTGGGAAAGTTGTTTGGTATCATCAGTACAACATGTGGTTTAAAAGAACGCAGTACTTTTTTTTACACCCTGTATTGTAAGATCACTTTTAGTTTTGAAACTGCGTAGAATACCTAAACACGGTAATTACATCTCTACAGGTAATAATGACAAGTTGCGTGGCAGGTATTCCGGGAATCTGGCGAGTCGCGTGACGAGCGCGGTAGAGATTGTCTAATTGCTGTGATTGCTGGCGAGATGGATGGCGCTGAATCACCAACACACCTGGATTTCAATACTCTCGAATCACAAACATTATAGTGCATATTTAATTGAAAACAGCAACTATATCGCCCTTTCCATTATTAAAGGCTGGTTTACATTATTCAAGTGTTTAGTACCTGCATTGCATTAGAACAGGTCATTGTTCGTACCTACCTAGTTGAAAGGCAACGGTTTACACGGTTCAACTTATGAACTGTCCTAATGTACTGTTCTAAACACTTGAATATGTAAACTAGTCTTAACACACTTGTTCAAACGACCAATAAACTTGTGAACGTAAACATTTTAACGGTATAATTATTATTTAATAGTTTGTTATTGTTAATCTTTTACGGTCTGTGAAATGACGAAAATCCTTTCAAGCTCAACCATACTTAGTTTCAAATGCTCTTCCGTAATCGTAGCAGTGTGTGTGGAAAACCTACAATCATTATTGAGTTTAGAATTTTACAGAATGTCTAGGTATTGACTAACTCATCTAAGGTCATCAGTCGGAACCTATATTCGGATTCTTTATTTTTATACTTTTTGTAAGAGACTGAATCACTTACTGATTTAGTGATGTGCTTCACTTCACTATATCGAAAACAATCAACTTTCTTGCCTAAATAATTGAAAATTAATACGTTGATGACCACTCTTTGAAGAGTCATAGTCCGTTAATCAAAATCATAGTCCGTTAGTGGAAAGGTAAAACTTCTAAAGTGCCAATTTTTACGAAACTGTTAAATCTAGAGACAGATCGATGCAGAAAAATAAAACCAGTTCAATGATAAATATAACAATTTTCGTAAAAATTGACGGTTTAGCAGTTTTACCTTTCCAATAACTAACATTCCTATGAATAAAATCCCAACATTATCTTTGTTTGAGTGTCAGTTGCTTTGAAGACATTTCGAGGTTATTTTTAATGCTAGACCTACCAAACTGCTATGAATCTGATCATTACACAATATAACACCACTCAAAATTGCTATGTACGAGATAATGACTGTTCATTCTGAACTTAATGTGTTTGATTATAGGGTATAGAGAACAGAGGTCATTCGGTCAGTAAATATTTGTTAAAAGCAATGGTGAGTTTGTACCTAAATATTGTGCTAGATTATGATATTCTATGTATTTGTCTATATTTCGTTGTACAGACTGAGGAACTCACCCAAAAGAAAAAATACCTGCAGCCCATTATTTTGCAAATGAAATGTTGGCTTGGGAACTTTTCTAATATCCCTTTCTTTTTATCAAAACAAATACTATTAGAGATTCCTCTCAAATTGTTTATTTATTTTGTTTCGTTATTTATTTTATTAGTACCTATTGTTTATTTTCCCATACATAATTATGTGTAAGTAAATAAATTAAATTTTATCCAGATACGACGTGAGTCGCAATGTTATTCCAGGAAGTCCTAATGATTCAGAACCATGGAATCAGTATTGACCGATATTGACGTAATTATTGGGGAAAAATCTGATTGCTATAACTTTGTATTTGATTTGACAAACAGATTTTTGAATGTTAATAAAATCCTATAATCTAAAAACGCTGAATTTTACCGTACATTAACGTAAAACCACCAGTGTCTTGAACTCTTGATAAGCTAGCTTATATCAAGAAAACAAAAGACACCAATGAGAATAAACAAATAAACCTCTGTTATCCCCATTTCAACGAGACATTATGATTTGAATAGGGAAGTGTAATACGTTTGCAGCAACAGTCGTGATGCTGAACAGGAAGACTTCAGGCAATGGACTGGTCGGTCACGTCACAAAGCTTAGTTTTATAATCTCAGCTCATTTTTGCTCAACTCTGTTTAGTTTACATAATCCGTTAGTTTCCTACCATCTATTAAATAAAGCAACTCGTGAGTTTACAAAGGCGTTTTCGCTCAGCTTACCCCGTTAGGGATACAGACGTGATAGTATGTATGTATTACGGTTGCAGCAACAGTCGCGATGCTGAGCAGGAAGACTTTAGGCAATGGACTGGTCGGTCACGTCACAAAGCTTAGTTTTATAATCTCAGTTCATTTTTGCTCAACTATGTTTAGTTTGCATAATCCGCATGTTTCCTACTACTTATTAAATAGAACAACTCTGCGTTTACTAGGGAGTTTTGCTCTGCTTACCCCATTAGGGATAAAGGCGTTACTTTATGTATGTAACTCTGTGTTTTCTTGTTACCTCTCTGTATTATTCTTTGCTTGTATAATCTCTGCTAACTGAAAAATTGAATTATTTTTTTATGAATGTTTCCTTTAATAAACTAGAGAATAACTTTGTTTTATTAATAAACAGTAATAAACTCGCAATCCCCTGTAAACCTGTAACTAATAAAACCGTACGTACAAGATTTACGAGTAATATTCCTCTGGATAGACGGTCACATAAAACAAGTTTTTTTTTTAAATTCACTCCGTAGAAATATTTAACGAAGAACATTCGTCAGGTTCATTCACCAAAAAGGTAAATAAATTATGTAACGTTTTAGCTTTAATAAATAGCATATAGAATTGCGTCCATTGTCATTCTAGCCACAGAAACGGTATATTGTTTCAATTGTAGTTGTTTACACTTGGATGGCGATATCACGTGCCCTTGACACCTATTGATTATCAATCGAAGTACCATTTCTTGTATAATTTTCGATTAGTTTAGCTATTATGCTGGACTGGGAAGGATAAAAAAAGACAACAGCAGCCGCTCTTCCCTTCTATCAGTACACTAGAAATTGGAATCTAGGTCTTCCTATTTGGTCAAAGATTTTTGTAAGTCAAGTACCTACCTACAAGAAATAAAATGGTATGGCTACTGTATTTTACAATATTATTGCATTGAAGTATGAATCAGAAAACAATAAGGAAACCGCTTTGCTGTTAGAATGGTAATGTACCATGAGTGCCCATCGCCATTAAAGTGACATTGAACCATATAACCTATTGTATGAATTAATAGAATTTGTGACTAAAATACCCGTTTGATTTGCGAATTTTTGTACTTAAATTTCACTTTTTATTTTCAAATGGGAACAGAAACCAAACCATAAGAATAAATAATAACCATCATAAAATCTACGTTACTATAATAAACCTCCACTCTATCGAGATTTTACACCTTCATTAAGCTTACCGTTATCGATATTTTATCGATAAGCTAACGAACCACACTACACTGTTGCTAAATATATCGGTTTTAGTTTACATAAGAATACATCGAAGATCACGGCTCTACCGAAAATAAAATGGCCATGACTCACAATGAGAACATTCTTAACGGATTTAGTCAAGATCCAAAAATAAACATTTAGAAATTCTCTCAATAAAACAAGGTGACTTTAAAGGTCGATTGATTACTTTTACCCGACAACGGCGAAGCCAAAAGGAAGGGTTATGATTTTGACTGTCTTGTCTATGAATGTATGTTTGTTTTTATTTCTAGAAAATAGGATTGGCACCTTGAGGCCCAAACAGGGAAGAATGGAAGGAGAAGAGAGAGGCCTTTGCCCAGCAGTGGGATGATGTAGGCTAGATAAAATAAGATAAAGGGTGAGCTCTACATAGCTTCTTTCCTTTTATTTTAATACTGGAATTGGAAGTGATAGAATTATGAAATTTAAAACATTTTGATAAATTAGGCGATAGGTGGGAGGCATAAAACTATAGGGTCTTGTTTAGTTATGACCCTTAACTTTGTGATGAAGGTAGATGTTCTGCCTACCCTAAAATCAATACAAACAAACTATACATAACGCCAAACCCTACGGAAAAGCAATGCATACAACCAGTTCCCAGAAATATGCTATGGTATAGATGTAGGGAGGAAGTGCACCATGCGCCGATAAATATCTAATTAGAAAGTAGAAAATGTAATTATTCACGGCCCATGCGCTATGGCTAGTTCTTCCATACATACATACATAAAATCACGCATTTTTCCCTATTGGGGTAGGCAGAGCAAAAACGACCTAAATAAAGGTCATTCCGCCACGTCTGACAAGTTTTGAGGGTTGGTTATTATACAGGTGATAATGTATATTGCTAAAGTGACAGGTTGTCAGCCCATCGCCTAAATTGCAAGTGACAGGTTGTCAGCCCATCGCCTAAATTGCAATACACTGAAACCCTCGATTCCCTTAGCTGATTTTTACAGCATGCACGGGAGGAGATGCAGCTGGTACATTCTATGTTTTTCTATCACTCCCAGTCCAGCATGGAAGTCATGGCTAGTTCTTGCCATCATATTACACTCTTATGCGATTATCTATTACAAGTACATCGAGGTAGGTACTTTGTTGGCATTTAAAAGTATTTACCTTCTTTACTTCTATATTGTGGTCCTAATCTTCAAGAAGCCCATACACAAAACTTGAATGGAGTGAGCTACCATTCAGTTTAGGGTCAATATTTGCAGTTAGCGTGCAGAGGTCGTTAACCGTAATGATGAGCAGTTTTTACTAAACGTTGTGCTGAGGGTCAAGGTACGAACTGAGGCGGAGAAAAATCTCATATGAAAATTGTACCTGGATTTACTTTAACCATGGGGAAATACTCTTCTCACAGAAAATATCGTTAAGGCGGGGTTTAGTCTAGCCAAGGGACGAAAGCTAGCAATAAAAAGAAAATTGTGCTACAAAATAGCAGGTAGGTTACCTACAATTTTTTAAAATGTGCAAAATTACAAGTGGTTTTCACATTCACGCCATGCCATGATTAGGTATGGGAAGTGAACTTAGGGAGAACCCCGCATATTCCTTCAGATCGCACCACATCTCAAACTGTAGAACGCGTGGGATCACGGCTCAGCATCATAATTGGACGCACCATCTATGCTGATCTATGCTAATGCGGGCTTCTCAATCACCCACACTCCAGACACCTTAAAGCCAGCGCATTAAAGACCAAATTTGAACAAACTTGTCGCAAAATAAATCATTGTGCACTAAAAGCATTTACGCCCAGAGATTCTTTAAATCTATTACAATAAAGTCCAATTTCTTTGTAGCAGTTTGCAATAACAGATAATCGTTTTGTAAAGACTGCGACACATTAAATGCATTTTTTTTCAGAGTCTTAACTGCTATGAATTTATGTAAATAGAAAACCTTTAGACATAGATCGGTAGTTCTCCAAGTTTCTGAACCACGATGCTGGTACAGTAATATCGTAATTAATGAATTATGTAATTTTTGTGGACATGGAATATGTTTTTAAGAAATACCTACTGATGTTTAACCCGCGACTGGAAATTAGATATTTTTCCGTCTTCTAAATTTTTACCGAATTGGTCCTCCCGTTCCTGTCGAACCAACAGTCTCAGGACCCAAAAAATTGCTAAATGAGCGAGCCCCAACCCAACGCAACCCAAACCTTGGGAATGACTGGCACACATAGTTCCTGTTTAGAACGCCAGATAAGAAATGCAGTAATAATTAAGATGGGTAGGCCGTGTTGGCGGGATAAGCCATCTAAATAGCTATGATGATTAGTTGATTTGCATACTGAGTCAGCTTAACGCGTATAGTAAATGAAATAACTACGGGCGCTTTCGAGATCGCAATCTAAGGTGCTAGGTTGGTGATGGAGAGATTTATTTCTACTTGGACTGCTAAGAGAAGTCTCGAAACTTAACTTATGAAAGTAGATAGGTAGATTAGGTAGTATGTATTCGGTGTGTAGGAATCAATCTTACCTCATCTCTTCTCGATGATGTCGTAATAGTTGACTAAAGAATAAATCTAGGAAAAGGGCAGCAGCGTTTCCTGTGCGTTTGCCAATTTACCTGCTAAGCTTGGACAAAATGACAATTCAGTATCACCTGATTATGGGAAGCCCCGGTCCAGTCGAGTAGTGAACTGTTGCGATTGGTATAGTTAGTAGGTAAATGTTCATGAGTAGGCTTGAATTTAAATAGTATTTTGTATGCAGCTACAATGTCGACCTTTACACCATTACAATCGTAGAATTAAATCGATTTAGCTCAGCTGTTTCGGCCAAGGCTTGGCAATTGTTCACGAATCCCATCAAAACAATGGGATTAGTCATTGTTTAATGGGCAGGCATATCCGATTAGACCCTATTCAATAAGCCTGGTCGACCATGATACCCGATGTCTGCGAGAACTGCAATGGATCTGACTGAAATCCCTGCTTATCTGCTCAGAGAAGGTTTCTAGAGTTACATAAATCGGCAATGGATCAAATATAAGTAAATACCTCTCCTTTCCGTTCCCTGCTGAGAATGGTTTAGGGAGGTATACCATATATGGAATCTACTATGGTCCCATCGGCATCGCAGTTTCATAAGTTCATAAGCAGTGCAAGGGTCCGCCTGGCGTTCGACTGCGCCGCAGGCCGTTGGCGCTGATGGTGGCATCAGCGCCAAATAGCTTGCAGAGTTTGGTCGGTGTGTACCACTGTCCCGTTGGCTAGAGTAGAATCTAAAATATACTTACCACAAAAAAGAACTAACGACTACAAATAACTGCTGGAGTGTCTTTATAGTATTTGTATAAGAGCAACCCTAGCCCACCACCGTTAATACCGTTACTGAACCTGCCTAACCCAATAGGCTGGAAACTGGTCCGGTGTTAGTAGATTCGAATTCCGATACTGCCAGATTGATAGTGCTCTGAATAGGCAAAATTGAACACAGAATATACCGTATGAGAGTAATGATACTAGTTTCAGTGCATATACAACGTGTAACATAAAGGGTATATGCATCGAGAAATGTGTGAACCTACCCATGAAACTGAACAACTTTCCCTAAGAAACATATCGGTCGAAAAACGAAAAAAAAATCGTGACCTTTCATACTAAATGCATCAGCTGATAGCGTATTTAGTATGGGAAGTCAATTTTTTTTTTTTCGTATTTCGACCTATGTTCCTTAGGGAAAGTTGTTCAGTATCATGGGTAGATTCACACATTTCTCGATGCATATACCCTTTCTGTTACACGTTGTATATTATTAGTCATGTAGTTAGGAGACCAGCTACCAATGATACATGATCTGGTATTTTTTACATATGTCATCCTATGATGAGTTTACTCGTATGGTAGATAAAACAGCTATGGTAATGCTATCAATGCGTTGAGGTAACGACTTATCTAAATCTTGACTAAAATTATTTTGTTCTCTCATGATAGAAAATTACAGGTATTTATTTTTACACCTACGAGTTGTTACCACTGATGATAGACATCTTGCTTTTATCATGCAGGAGTCTTCGATTCTCCTCTTCTCAGTAAGATCAGGATGTGTTTTGCTGCATCTTTTTGTTTCTTTACTTACAATTGATGATTTTCCTTCAGGTGGCTCATCAAACAAATCATTGGCTTGGCTTTATCTTAGAAAAACCTTGCGATGTAACGCAAACGGAGCAAATAAGCATTCGATCATAGGCAGTACCAGTAACACATCCCTGACAACTGTCTGCCTAGTTGTAGCGGGTCTTATCGTCAAAACTGTAGTTTCTAGCTCTCCGCCTGTTTTTCAGTGAGTTGTCATGCCATCTAACAGATCTCTCTTCTTTTCCAGGCATCAATGGACCTACCTCCAGACAAGGCGAAGCTGCTGCGAAACTACGACCTGGAGAAGAAGTGGGAGATCATCTGCGACCAGGACATGGTCCAGGCGAAGGATGCACCAGCTCATTACCTAAACAAGCTGAGGACGTATCTTGATCCTAAAGCGTCTAGGAGCCATCGGGTGAGAAGACTTTCTTTATTGTACGAGTAGTTTATAGCAAAAACTCATAGGCAGGAGGTCGTCCATTAAATAAATACACGTGACGTTCGAAAGGGGGGAGGTGATTCGAAAAAAAAAAACTAAATTTGAGATATCGCGTGTTATTCTTTTTGCTTACTTTTACGGTCTAGACATTTTTATCACGATCCTTAATTATCCAGGATTAAATTAGAATACACCTAGAAACCTGTTAAACATTCTGAAAAGTTGTTGAAAAGTTCTTAAATAACATAACGTGATTAATGGACGAGTCATAATTTAATTAAAAACTAAAAGTTATTGCACATTGCATCGTCTCAACGCTGACTCCATCTCTACCCACAAGTGGCATTATAATTTAGTCTGTGGGAAAATATCTTATTCCCACGGGAAAATTCACTAAAGCCTTGGGTGAAACAGCGTTCAGGAAAGCTAGCTTGTGCTTCTTACAAACAACATTCGCAAGTCTAATTTCTGCAGTTCGTGTCTTTGTAGTTGGTATTTTAAATTAGGCGGGGTATTAACCTTGAGGTCAGGTTATCTTCTTAACCCCTATTGTCCTGCCTCATCTTAATAGCCACAGAGGTCTCTCGTGACAGTGTACAAATTGCCACAACGTACAGAGGTAGGTAATGTACCAAAGTGCACCTACTATAATACAGGTAGGTACAGTCCTACCTAACGAACAGACACTTAAAATGTATGGATGGATATGGTTTTCTTACAGTGTTCCAATTGTTTCTTTTCCGAGCATAGGGACTGTAGAAAATTTCTACATTTCTACTAGAAATATATAGCCCAGGGTTTCAGTGTATTGCAATTGGCTGACAACCTGTCACTATGGCATCGCCTTGTAGAGGTGACTGGAGATCCAGGTGTATGCATGAGACTTATAAAATGATTGTAAGCATTCAAATGAATATTAAAATATATGAAACTGCTCCAGAACTTACTTAAAACATTTAAAGGGCACTAGCCTCTTTTTCGTATTCGTAATTTAGTACCGCTAAAGAATGCAGTGTTCTAGCTAGCCCTAGCTAAACTAGTACCGTTAGGATTGAGACAATGCGCACTAAACTAGACACTAAAGACATCGAGAGTATCTAAATTCTAGATCAGTGCACATTAGTGCCCGATCTACAACTATTTGCTTGCAAGTACCTTACTTGGGAACATTACCTGGCTATTTGAAATGCTGTTTTCTTCTCGAATAGGAACCAGCCTGACCTGATGAATAGGTACTAGAGTTTTGAAAAGGGCTCCGTAGTAGTTCATAAATTTCGACAACTTTTAAGAAAGGAAGACGGGACCAACTGCTAAACATGTCGTTGTCAGATAAGCAGGGGATTTAACTTGCAGTTTCTTAAGCGGGGAAGCAATTCTGCTAAGTGACGTGACGATATCAATTTCGTTCCACTGGGAATCGAACCCACACAAACTCCTGATAGAAAATCTAACGGTGAGCCCATTTGAACGCACAGCTGTTTGGCAGCTATAAAATTTCAAGTATTATTGCGTTTGCATGGCAGTATAAAAAAACTTCAAGAATGTTCGAGTCTGTTTATGTGAAGAGTCTGTTACACAACTTATTGTTACCGATGTTGTGCGTTACCCGACCTATGTCATGTCAGAGTAATGAAACAGCAATGCAGTGAGATCATAAACAAACAGTTGGATGTTGCAGATATTCAATGAATGTTTATATTTGAAGTTTTATTATAACAGCCACTGCATTACATAGGCTTCTCAGTGAACACTAATATACCCGGTCCCCGATGAACACTGGTGTCAGAGTTTATAAACCGCCTATTAGCACAGCTAATTGGTCTCTAACATGGTTTATGTAACAATCAGTAACAGCGGCTGAGACCGGCGGCTTAACGTACCAGAGATATCGCTCACCCAGAAGATGCCTGTTCACTCTAACTTTGAAGTGTTGGGGGTTGTATGCATTCGGAAACACAGACGCAGGTAGTGAGTTTCACCACAGAATATATAATAGTACTAGGGTTTCACTCTTTTGCCGACGATGATGTTCACTCTTTTTTCGATCATTGTCGACGATGATGCCTTTATAAGGACAATACGTCACCTACTTGTATGTTTAATACCTCATGGTATGACCAGGTGGGAATATACCCTACCGCAACCAAAAAGTCCCCATGACGTAACATTCCTTGTTAGATGACTGTAAGGTATGTGCCCTAGTAATTGAGACATTACTAGGCTTAATATGTATGATATTGACCCCATTATTGTATATGCCCTGAAGTGTTGCTCTCAGGGCCTACTTCGCTTTAAGTGTAGGTACTTTGTGTTTTGAGAACTTACTGAATTAAAACAAGCATTAGATTATTTAACAAGCATATCATAAGTTCCTAATAATGGATCAGTTTCATGTTTAAATTAACATTTATACAAAAAGTTCACTCTTTGAACCATAGAAAATCTTTTAAAAATATCTTCTTTTCTATCTATAACACATGAAGATTCCCATAACAGTGAGTCACCAAACCGATTGAACTTTTATAGTTATAGCGCCAAGTCTAGTTATTACTGAGACGATCGTGGGAAGGACTTGGGCATTGCGTCAGTCTATTGTATTGATTTGAGACAAACGTTTGATTTAACTACTGCGTTGTTCATCCGTATGAGTTACTACTACTCTTTAAAAGACATAATTCACGCATTTTTCAGGAAGGGTAGGCAAGGGAGAGATGGGCCAGAAATCTCTTTCGGCCTGACTATGATTCGTCTGACAAACATACATACATACTACATACAATCACGCCTGTATCCCTAATAAGGTATGCAGGGCGTCAACGACCCAAACAAAGGTCGTTCTACCACATCTGACAAATTTTGAGGGTTGTTTAAGATAGACCTGTATAATGCTGTAGTGACAGGGTGTCAGGTGACATCGCCTTAATGACAATATACTGAATCACTTACCTGGTTTTTACAGCATTCCCGGTAGCATATGCAGCTGGCACATTCTATGTTTTTCTATCGCTCCCAGTCGAGCATAGAAGTAACTTATAATCTGTCTGTACCTGTAGTCTGACAAAAAGTAAAACTGTAAGACATAATGTATGTTTTAAAAAAGTGTGGCAATCTGAATCTGATATAGAGACAAGGTATTGTAGGGATGATGGAATCTGCTTCTAATACCTACCACACACGAAACTAGTGGGCGGACCAGTCGCAATGAGAAGAATGTCTGCTCGACATATAAGGACCTGTCCTAATCTAATACAGGTTCACTGTCTACTAAGAGAAAGCTTACACTACAAAACGGGATACAATTTGTGGTTGTCTTCATTTTATATATAAATTTTTTGGCCGCCTATGTTAAACCTATACGATTGTTTTGTACATATGATTGTATGAGATTGTGTAGGAGATTCTCCTTAAAAGTAATATCAATACCTACAGACTATGTAAAGCCACTTGTAATTTAAAAATGTTTACTATCTTTTTCAGAAAAGGAAAATGGTGGGCGACTCGACTTCGACCCAAGTTCTCAGGGATTTGGAGATATCATTACGAACCAATCACATAGAGTAAGTCTTTTTCCTTCAATCTTCTGCTTATTTATTGATTTATGATATAATATTTCATATTTTGTTATAAACCACCCCTAGTCTTATTTTTAAGAGTGGGCTGTTGAGTTGACGAACGACCAAATAAACCCTGACGTCAGTTTTTAATCCTCCTAATAAGCCTCTGACATAGTTTACCTAACGACGACCTTCATCAGAAACATCACCCGAGCCTGGCGGCTTAACATGCTCTCCGAGACACGAAATTGTCTTTCTTGTCAGACGATCAAGTGATTCATACTAATTATTCTAGCTAAGAATATAAATGCAGATTAAAAACCTATCCGTAATGTTTGACTCATGTCGTGTTTCCAGATGGGTGCGAGAGTTCCTCAACGAACAAAACCAAGGTCTGGACGTGCTCATCGACTACCTGAGCTTCAGGCTGAGCATGATGAGGCACGAGCAGAGGATAGCTCTGGCCCGCAGCCAGTCCAGTGATGGTATTAACCAAGGTTAGTTGCCTCCTTGGGCGAACCATGGGCTTGCTGCGCTCGCGATATGAGTAAATGTACTTAGATCAATAACAGAATTTGGCTTGACGTGCTCTTCGAAGCACGGAATCATCTTACTCATCTATGTGTCTCCCTCGTGTAATAGGGATTAAACCCATAACTCTGACCACAAGTCAACAGCGTGGTTTAAGCTTATTCTCTGATAAGACGGTCTCTATCGACGCTGCTTTCTATATTTGGTTTATTTACTAATTAAATTTTAGCAATCATGCCAAACCAGGTGCTGCGTTTTCATACACATCCTAATCCCCCCAGGTGCTAACACAACGACGTCAGACTGCAGTAACCAGGGCGACGCGAGCTCAACCCTCAACGCCTCCTGGAGGCGACGGGCTCGAAGCCAGGATGATGGAGCAGAAGTGACCGGCAGCCCAGGAGTCGCCAGGCGACGGTCCAGGCATGCAGCCAGATTAAATATGGGTGCTTCAACCGATGATATACATGTCTGCATCATGTGTATGCGTGCTATTATGAATAACAAGGTATGTGGATGACCAAACTGGAACGTATTTATTTTATTACAAAGGTATTCAGGTATTTGCCATACGCATTACACTTGGCAGACGGATTGGCGAAAGAAGTGCAAGATGTCTTATTTACAGAGAACGCTGTTGCCTTGCATTTAACTATTTATATTTCCTTTTAAGACACTTGTAGCAAGAAATAGCTTATGTTATGAGTTATGACAGATTATCCAGCACCAACTATTTCAATGGGATATCACGATCATGACTCAGAAAATTGTCAAGACACCCTGTTTTAGGAACTGTCAATAATCATTTTTGGGGATATTTTTAGCACTCACAAATGCTATTTTCATATAAATATGAAACAAAATAACAAAATATGGCACGATCCTGTTGAGGTCGTGGCCCGAGGCGAATTTATTATTTTCTTTGTTTCATATTTATGTTAATAATCACATTTATTCTCTTTCCAGTACGGTTTCAACATGGTCATCCAGCACCGGGAAGCCATCAACAGCATCGCGCTATCCCTCGTCCACCACTCCTTACGAACCAAAGCCTTAGTTCTGGAGCTCCTGGCTGCCATATGCCTGGTGAAAGGAGGGCATCAGATCATCCTCTCAGCGTTCGACAACTTCAAAGAAGTGGTTGGAGAGCCTAGACGATTCCACACGCTGATGGAGTACTTCATGAACTATGATAGCTTCCATATTGAGTTTATGGTAAGCGGATTTGTTTTTCTGGGTCTACTCCTTCGTAGGTCTGCTCTTTAATCTAGAATCTAGACCTGACAGAGCTCACAAAAGCTCAAATTTACTGTCTTTCCCAACGCAAGCTGCCTGTAACCTGATAGGAGGCTTTAGAAAAGAGAACATTTAGCCTTTAGCTTTCACTTATCGTCATCACTAACACCTGTCAGACGTCCAGGTTTACTATAGGACTTGGGTTCAAATTCCACGTCAAAAACATAAACTGGAATTATTTTTGTTTCTTCATTTTTAATAAGAATCCATCTCACTGTCATAATAAAACCTAACCTAACCCATGGTGATTTATGTTTGTAGGTGGCGTGTATGCAGTTCGTGAACATAATAGTGCACTCAGTGGAGGACATGAACTTCAGAGTGCATCTGCAGTACGAGTTCACTGCACTCAAGCTGGACGACTACTTAGAAAGGCTGAGGCTTTGCGAGAGCGAGGATCTGCAGGTAAGGTTTAAACAAGAGTAGGGCTCCCATCCGGAACCAGAACTGGTTTCCCGAGGTTTGTCCTAGTTTAGAGGCCGTCCGGGGGCGTTTTTAAAAATCCGAGGAAATAAAATTATTAAGTTACGTAATCCAATGGGACATCTATGTTTATCTATTTTCGTGAAATTTTAAGCTCGTCTTGCTCGCGTCTCGTAATCACATAATGTACTCGCTTCGCTCGCGTAACGAATTAAATAGAATTTTGTGACATGTTCACATGTATTGTTTAAATTTTCCTGGAATTCCGCGCTCGCTTCGCTAGTTTCATATTGATTGTATTATTTTTATATGTGCAATCGTTCAGTCAGACTTATAGTTTGTATGGTTTGTACCTAGTTGTGTACTGCTAGAAGGTAGGCCCCAAAAACGCTCGGTTTTCTACATTTTCTTGGTTTGAAATTGAAGCACTAGGGTGCCGAAATTTCAAGTAAATTGACAAGACTAACACATTCTTACTGTTTGATGTCAGGTGCAAATATCAGCGTATCTGGACAATGTGTTCGACGTGGCGGCGCTGATGGAAGACAGTGAGACCAAGACTGCTGCGCTGGAGAAAGTCAATGAGCTAGAAGACGAACTTGGTCATGTAAGTGCATTTAGATTTTCAAGTTTTATTTTTATTACAGCCTATCTACAGGATAGGCGAAAGGAGACTGTATGTAGACTGTAAAAATAAAAATATTTCTTATCTTTTCTAGGCCCACGAACGCCTAGCAGCGTTAGAACGAGAAGCCATAGCCAAGTTGGGCACATTAGAGGCAGAGCTAGCCCAGGTTCGTCAAGAAAGGGATCAGCTTGCAGAGGCCAGGAGACAGGTGGTGGAAGAAGTGTCTACACTGAGGAGGGCGCAGCAAGATTCTAGGAATAGGCAGTCGATGTTGGAATCCAAGGTGCAAGAGTTAGAATCGCTGACGAAGTCATTGCCTAGAGGGGCTTCCAGTAAGTATTATGTTGGACTTAAGATTGTGGTAGATGTGAAAGTGAAAGGCATAGTGAAAATGCATGAAAAGCTAGGAAACTTATTCCCTTTTTACGGCCTGATCATAAGATAAAATGGCGGGTCGAACGAAATGTCTTAAAATAAAACGCATTTATTATTTACAGTGGGCGCAATATCCTCGCACGCGATGTGCAACGGTAACGGCACCACCAACGGCCACCACTCGCCACTAACCAACGGTGACGTCACTCCCAAACCCCCTCCTCCCGCGCCGGCCCCTCCTCCAGCTCCCGTCGCCCCGCCTCCCCCTCCACCCCCTCCAATAGCGCCCCCCGCGCCCATGGCCCCGCCCCCGCCACCTGCCCCGCCGGCACCTGGACTCATGATGCCGCCACATCATACAGACGCTATGACTATAAAAAGGAAGGTGGATACGAAGTATAAGCTGCCCACGTTGAACTGGATCGCCTTGAAGCCTAATCAGGTTAGTGAAATTACGGGTCCGTTGACGCCTGTACTTCTTGAAGTAGGCTTGGAAAGTTACAATTTAACACAGAGTGTTCATACTTATGTTTTTGTGTATGGTTCCTATGATGTATGTACTTTACAATTTTGCATGGAATGTTGATAAAGAAATTCAATAGACGTCTGTACGTCCGTGCTTCATGAGGCTCGTAAATTCCAACTTAGCACGGAATGTTTATTTATACAAACTTGAATAAAAATAATCCATCTTCCATCAGGTCCGAGGCACGATCTTCAACGAGCTAGACGAGGAGCGACCGCGCAGAAGGATCAACTTCACAGAGTTCGAGGAAAGGTTCCGAATCGGCGGCGTCAATGCTAACTTGGACCAGTGCGACACCGACACGCTTGCTAGCTTCCCCAGCAAGAGGTTCCGAAAACCTGACACCGTGTCCCTGTTAGAACATACCAGGCTCAGGAATATTGGTAAGTACGAAAAATATACAAATAATACGCTGAATTATCGATAGATGCCTCTTATTGGACTGGTGTTAAATACCTTCACCTCTACTAAATTAAAAAAAAAATTATCTATTTTCGTACACTAATCATTAAATTTCTTATTCGCAGCAATATCCCGAAGAAAACTCGACACACCAGTAGAAAAAGTAATGTTAGCAATCAACAACTTAGACCTCAAACAACTACCTTTAGAATCCGTCGAGATCCTTCAAAGAATGGTGCCGACCGAAGCCGAACAAAAGGTAAAATGTAATAATGAATAGTGGAAGACGGGTGTTAATGTTCATTTCCTCCCGGGCATGCTGTAAAAACCAGCTAAGGGATTCGAGGGTTTCAGTATATTGTAATTTAGGCGGTGGGCTGACAACCTGTCACTATAGCAATATACAGATCTATCTTAAACAAACTTCAAAACTTGTCAGACGTGGCGGAACGACCTTTGTTTGGGTCGTTAACGCTCTGCCTACCCCATTAGGGATAAAGGCGTGATTTATGTATGTATGTATGTAAGACGGGTGTGGCAAAACATGCTGGTGTTAAACAGCTTACCAAAATCCTAGTAGAAGAACTCAAT
>JARACY010002810.1:0-38998 GCA_029255725.1 Scrobipalpa atriplicella
CAATATAGAAAAAAATATTTACTATGAAAAATTATAGACATTTCATTGACAGGGCGTCGCGACACCTCCCGGTGTGAATTGACCTTTAGGGTGTGTTTCTTATCATGAAACTAGACCCTCTTTGGTAGGAGGTTGAAATAATTGTCTCGAGGATATTAAAAATAAAAGACTGATGCTTTATTTACATACATTTAATCAATTTCTATGTTTCTTACATATTAAGTAGCGGCTTAACTTGCAATAGTTACCATTCGTACAACAATGAAAAGAATTCACAATTACATAAGATTTTAGATAAAAAGTGTTTTCATGAAAACATAACATTGAATAATATTTAGATAGAAGATTTGACTAGAAATATACCACAGCTTGTTCGTTTCTTTTACATATATGTAATATGTTAAATAATTTTGTAACATATATATTTTTGTAACAATTATAAATCATCTAAAACGTATCACTAATTAAATAACTGTTTGAAACATCAAATTTTTGTTTGTTTTTTATAAGATCATCGAATTTGTTGTTCTTATATAAGAGAAAATTATATTGTAACATAAATATATAATATATGTAATATATAATTCGGGTAAAATCTGGCGCAATAGGTAATAATCGTAGATATAGAACAAACCTTAGATATGACTACAAAGATATGCTAATATTGGTGCGTTCCGTTGTAGGCAATTTATGAAGGGATCTTCAACCATTATTCATGAATGATAATTATAATTTCATCTTATATGTTTAAATAGTTTCCAAGAAATGTGATCCGAGAAATTAGGACAAAACAAAATTTTTGAACACAATTTTATAAAAATGCTTTATGGTTCTTAGAATGAACCTTGATATATTGAGTCTAATCATTTTATTCACCTTCTACCTAAGGTAATGGTAATAGTAAGATTAGATCTATTTTGTGGCGCTAGAGAGTTGTTTTTTTTTGTTCTTGACTCTAGTGAACTAGGCTAGTAACCAACACAGAGAGAGTCGACGATGGGGGAGCTGATCCAGATGCCTCATAGGCGCTAATAGTCTAACACCAATGGGATATGACGACTGTGGCCATAAGACAATTTCGTTCAGTCAAACTTGGCCAAAATAAATTTCAAATATTTTTAACTTGCTTAATGTGTTGAAGCCATGCCTACAGCGGAAAACACTCCAAGTAATGAAATAGGTAGTGAAAGTTCGTTGTCATAAGATTTGAATCCTAAGGACGAAAGTTTCTAAACGCTTGAGCTTAAAATGTTGAAAAAGATGTATAGTTAGTTAAATCCCTTGATCCACTATTTAAGATAATAAATTTAATATTATTCTATATTCTGAACACACACACGTAAATTTATAATTTTGTGTGCCTTTCACACTGGCTTCCAAAGCTTACCTATAAATAATATTTTGTATGTAAATGCTTTGGCTCGGGACCTCAATATTTTCTTAGGGAGGCTTGACCTTCAAAGTTAGGGATTTTCGGACCTCAATAAATCTCCGAAAAAACAAAACTGCTCGTGTACTCTCAATAACCGAAAAAATGGTGCAAAACATTCTCAATTCATTCAATTTTTGTTTATTCATTTATGCTTCTATGAATGAAATTTAACAAGTGTTCAAACGATCTCCTGTTTTTTTTAAGCTGCAGTATTGCAATGCTTATAATTTAATTGATAATACATTACTTCAAGCTGGTTCGGTTCATTATTTAGATATTAAAATAAGAAATGTGAGTCACGCTACCATCTCTGTAGAAGCATAGGTAGAAGTATGTAATAATGCCACCTTTCAAAAACTAATTTAAGTTAAAAACATAAAAGGGTCCTGCGTCATCGAGGTTCGTTCTTATAAAAAGTTTTCGCTGACAATTCCAAACTCGGCCTCCCTACTCAAGGTGAGAAAATGGAATAAAAGTGTGTCTTTTTAGAAGGTCGTCCGGCCGAATATGAAGTTCCCGGGGGCGTTCGGGTCCTCGGTGGAGAAGTACTCCTTCCAAAGTTCCTGGAACTCTTCCCATCCCACCATGGGCTTGCCCTGTAAAAGAAAATCTTATAAGTAAGTTGTTTGGTTCTTGATGTTATCGGATAGTGATGAGGATAAAAGTTCGTCAGTGAAAACGCTTGCTTTGAAATTGATAAGTTCTAATTAAAACTTATAAGTGATCATTATCAATAGTCAAAAATTAACAACTGATATTAGCTGTCATAGTTACATAAAATACCTCTTTTTCTCCTAAAATCACATTAAATTAGATAAATTTTGATTTAAAGTAAGTAAACTTTAACGCTGAACGTTCAGCGGCTGAATTATCTGTAAGGTATTGCGACGGAATTTATTCTTAACTCAGGCTTGCAATTTAATTATGGATTTGACGGAACGTTTTGTACAGAAATGACATTTTGATACGAACTTAAACTCGCTGTCAGTTTCAAGAGTTGATTATTAATACGGACTAAACCACAGAAAACTTTATGGCTGACGACATAGAAGCTATGTTAAAATACAAGTGCCTTTTTATGTTGTACATTTCAATGTATGAAAATTACCCAATTTGTAGCTATTATGATTAGAATGTCAAATTGCTTCGGAATAAGTAACTGCATTGACTATTAACCGGATTACCAGCGATTTAGTGTTGTGGGTGGTTGTGGCTTGAAACTAATCAATGTGGTAACGATAATCCCAACAAAAACATAAATGTGAAAATGGAAGCCAAGTTCATGGTGCTGCATGGTGTGTGGTTTGCACAAAAATGTTGTGATATCCAAAAAGTGCGCCAAGTCTAGGGTTTATCAAAGTTATTCCAAACTCTTCAATAAGGTATCATTTCATGTGACTTGGCCGTTGTAGAGTAGAGTAGCGTTGTAGGTGGCAGTTCGTATTATTTTCTACAACGGCCAAGTACCATGAAATGATACCTTATTGAAGAGTTTGGAAAAACTTTGATAAACCCTAGACTAGGCGCACTTTTTGGATCAACGATTTCAGAAATGTCGCTCATTCATATCCGCCATCCGCCCTTTGCACACATTACGCATAATAATCCACAAATGTAATTCTCAATCTCTGCACACCCATAACGTCATATAATTTTGCCATTTAACACTTTATAGCGCCAATTATTTCTGGTGTATGTCCCTTTATGTATTCCTTGGGGAAAATTAAATCACTAACTCATACGGAGCTCTCACCTCATACATATAAAACAGAGTTCACAGAGCGAAACTAAATAATATGAACGTTATTAACACATTCTTGTGTGTGGCGGAATTTTAAGGCGCTTAACAAAAAATTTACATATTCATTTTCGTAGAAGAAATTGAATTTATTCGAGCATGTTATAGCGTCAATACAATTATGTTAGAAAAACAGTGATTTATATTTCGGTGCTTCAAAGGTACGTTAAATTGAAATTGCTAATATTTTAAACGGGAACTTTTTGGTACAAAAAACATCTTAGTCTTGTTCATCTTGTTTTTTGAGTCGATTTTATAAATATTTCAAAAATAATGTAGTGCGGTACAATTACAACAATTGTTAACAAGTCTGTATGTTAATTTATTAAGAGAAAATATCTAAAGCAACCAAAAAAAGTTAATTCGTACTAAGTAGGACGTTGCCCAGGGATACACGCACTTATCTCATATATATCATTCATATCCTTCTTATAATCTCACCATAGAGAGAAAAAGCTAGCCATACCAATAAATGATTGATTTAATACCTACTGAATTATTGCTTCATAACTTAATCAATACTCTTATCATGTTGGATCCAAAATATCACAGACACAGTTATTACTGAGTACATTGTTAAATATGAAAAATAAGTTATTTTAGTGAATCCTATTTCAATTACAAAGTCTACTACAATACATTCTAGACTATTCTAAGCACTTAACATAACACAACATAATACCAACACAATTGAGCACTCAGCCTCTAACTTGTATTAAATACGAACGCATAAATGTAACTTGCTGGAACTTTCGTATGAATACAAGGATTCTCGCGTGCCTCCAGGGCTTTAGTACGAATTAACACATAATAGTACAGACGCCACAATCGTGAGCAGAATAAGAGCTTACAGCGCGTTTTAGAATTGCTCCCCGACTGAAATTGAAGTTTCTACTGTGCTCGCTATTTGAAATGTCTTCTTAGCTTTTCTCTACACGATATTACGGCAGTATTGATTTTTTTATAGCAATCACAAATTCTGCAGTGACACAACTAAAAATAACCATGTACTCAGTAAGGATCCAACATGATAAGCGTATTGATTAAGTTATGACAGCAATAATTCAGTAGGTATTAAATAAATCATGTATTGGTATGGCTTGCCTTTTCTCTTTATGGTGAGATATAGTGATATGAGATAAGTGCGTGTATCCCTGGGCACGGTCCTACTTATACGAATTCACTTTTAGTGGATGCAATAGATATTTCTTTAGATAGTTGTGGTAGAGTTTAGATTCCATTAGTAAAGGTCACAACTTAGAAATTATCTTACCTGTTTGAGACAGTAGTTTAACTGGCTTATAGCATTTCTGCGTCAGGGCTGAAATTGTGCAAGTTGGCGGTGTTTCCGGGGAAACAGCGGACACTCGTTCACAACATGGGAAATGGTTTAGTCAGCTGCTGCTCCACAGTCGCAAATTGGTGACTCCCTGAGACAACAGTTTTGTGAAGACGCTTAATCTGGATGGACCATGAAGAAATAAGACTCACCTTGGCCATCTTGCTGAAGGCTTGATTGCACTCCTGAGGGTCGTTGCCGTAGGAGGAACAAACTTGAGTAAACTCGTCACAATCGATGGAGCTTTAACACTGTCTTCCTGCCGACATATGAAGACACTAACCTTGGCCATCTTGCTGAAGGCTTGCTTGCACTCCTGAGGGTCGATGCCGTAGGAGGAGCAGACTTGGGTGAACTCCTCACAGTCGGTGGAGCCGTCAGCACTGTCTTCCAGCCGACATATGAAGACGCTTACCTTGGCCATCTTGCTGAACGCTTGCTTGCACTCCTGAGGGTCGATGCCGTAGGAGGAACAAACTTGGGTGAACTCGTCACAATCGATGGAACCGTCAGCACTGGCATCCTCCAGCTGGAACATGAAGTGGCAGTACAGCTGCTGCCACTTCAGGGCTGCTGATGGGTTCTGCGCGTACTCGTTCCACATGCCCACCCATTCTTCCACGGACACCTGCAGAAAAATAATACTTTAGATTGTGAGAACTTTTTACAGTAGATAATATGTGTCGTCCCTGTGACAATCAAATCCACGACCTTTGGTTCAAAAACCAGGGATTTAGACCATTCAATTACAGAAACAGCTAAATATTCTTTATTACTGTTATAGAAGGAAATTAGATAAGTTAGTTACGTCTTAGCTGATGGATAGGGTTAGTGTAATCACAATCAGATTGAAGAGACCCAAGCCAATTATTATAGTAATGTTAGCACTAGTTTGCAATCAAAAGTAAACTAGAATAAGAAATTATCATTAACTTTAGTATCCACAGATTCCAGGAGACATTATGGGAAAATTTAAAAATATCCTTTTTCATAGTGTTAGCATCAATTTGCAATTCAAAACTAACCACTGCGAATAAAAGAAGTAATGTAATTTACTGCAACTACGGGGTTGCAGCTACTGTGGTTACAGCAGATTTCAGTAATGCATAAAACAGCAATGATAAAAGCGGGCTTAAAAGCGTAAAAAGTTCACGTTTGTTCCTGAAAAGTTTATAATATCGGCTTTACGTTGTATATTTCTCACCAGCACCGATAATCAGGTACATTATTTTATGTGTATGCTAAAGTCGGAATTTTATGTTGTCGCTTTTCATCTGAAAATGGGTTGGCTAGCTCTTAGTAATAGTAGGTTTGTGATTCTATTTAGTCTAAGTCAGAGGCAACAGAAACAGAGTCGACTGTGGAGCGAGCTTATCCAAAAGGATTCTTCCTTCTAATGACACACGTTTTAAAAATATTAGTGTTTTACAAGTAATCATTCGGAAACACAGTCATAGGTACTAAGCAGTTCCAAGAATTTCCACGGTAACTAAAGACTATTAATTATTGCTACTAGATGGAACCAATTGCGGTGAAGGCCCCAAGGTATAAGTAAATTGCTGACTTCCAAGAAAATCTCTTCCAAGTTTTTACCGTTTTCCACTTTAAGTGGGGGTTTAAAATAGCCTCGATTTAAACTGGATAATCAAGTAGTGGCTACTGCATTCTGCACTCGCCTTCATTTTACGATAGACATCTATTGCGTGGCTGGAGGGAACAAAGTCTTAAGGTGCGTTTCCACCTTCTTACAATTTTACTGGCAGTCAGTCCAGAATTAAGGTACAGCACTTTCAACCACTGTCTTTAGGTTCTACTGCATGCAGATGTACCCGAGGCAGGAAAGTGCGTACTATACCCGCATGCTGGTGTCCCTTCCCATAAAACTGACATAATGTTCTGTGGAATTGTGGACGCGTCATGTAATGTTAAGGCTTCTGGCTGATCGATTGTGGATTCGGTCTGGAGTCAAAATCACGGGCCTATCAAGAGTAAAATATAGGTATTGCACATAAAAATGTGGAGTAATTGGTCTGTTAATCTGTAAAGATAATTCACAACTCATCATCATGTCGTATGGCATTATACTGCATTGGATGCTATATGGACTTTTTTAGATTTTTCAGCCAATCTTCGGCCGCTGGGGTGAGGCGATGCAGTTTGGACATTCTGCCGGGGAAGTGGGCAGTGGGTAATCATTAAGTCTGGTCGGGATCACCGCACTCGCAGGATGGCGACTAACTAAGCCCATTTATTGCACTTTAATCACCAGAAAGAGAAAATCTATGACATGAATAGCAAAGAGATTTTTCATTCACCAAAGGGAACTGAACAACTTTCTCTATGGTCGAAAATGTCGAAATATGAAAAGAAATCGCTATTTGGGAGCAGCATTTTTTTTTTTTCATATTTCGGCCCCATGTTCCACAAAGAAAGTTTCGTGGTCTAAACTTTGGTGAATGAAAAATCTATCCAGAACATTCTATGTAGAAAAATACACTTGTATTTGTATCTTTGTGTTTCTTTTTTCTTGTTTCTTGTCAACTAACCTTCTGTTTAATAGCTTTCTTACTTTGGGTGGGCCTTAAATCAGCAGTGCTGTGCTCATACCATTTTTCCACTATGTTACTTCTTTCTTTTATTTTGTAAATGTTCTGTTTTTGTTTTATGTTTATTGTTTTGCAAATGTTTTTGAATATAATTGTTTGTAAATGTAGAAAATTAATGTATTTGTATTTTGTATTTGTAAAAATAGAAGATGACGATAGATGGCGCTTAGCGTTTTTAAAACGCGGTGTTGTTTATGTTATTTGAAGGGTCTACCGCGAATGCCAGCGATAGACGCTATAGAATACAAATACATACGTGAAGATGTTGGTTGGAACATTCACAACTAAAAAGTCTTTTGCAGGTTTTCTTCGTTGGAACCGCACCATAAGTATTGAACGAGAAACTCCAAGATGGCCTTCCCGATAAACTTCTGTGCAGACCGTGGCGATAATGAAGCAAAAATATCTCTATTTGAAACCCTTCTAATAATAAATCACCCTGGAAAGTGGACCGACATATTATTGTAAAATTAATAGTTTCACCCAAAAGTTGTTCGTGTTGTTTTTGTACAACATAGTAGCTACAGCTGATAAGCATATAGTTCGCCTGAAAACGTGCCACAGACAACCAGCATTTATTGTTACTATATGTATGTAAATTTTAAATCACAAGCAGTGAGTTTTATCTGTAGGTAGTCTAGGTATTTTATTTTTAGTATCTTTGGTTCAAATAGTAGTACCTATTCTGACTTTATTTTAGAGTTAGATTTATTACTAACTTTTATACTAATTATAATGAAATAATCGTAAACACAGGAGTGACACGAGATTATCACTAACACTTCTGCTTGAAATATATTTTTGGGACTCCTTGAATAATTTGTGACCTAATTTTTAACGCTATATTGAAGAAATAACTTAAAATTTGCAACAACTTGAAATGTTTCTGTCTGTGGCCAGTTAAGTGAATAACAATACAATAGAAAGGATCTATAAATTTCTTTATGATCAAAGACCGCTTTAGGCAAGGACTGAAAGATAATAATGTGTCTTCCGTTCCGGGAGGACCTTCCCTTTGTGGATCAGTGAACGAAATAGAGGCTAACCAAATATTACGAATTTAGGGCTCGTATTTATAAAGCGATCTCAAGTGTGAGAGCAATATTAAGTATGGATTTGACAGGTCGTTTTGTACTGAAGTGACATTTCCGATACGAACTCAAACTTGCTGTCACTCTTGAAAGCTGATTAAAAATACGGGCCTAGATGTAGCCTTTTATTTTTTACTATATAGTAGGTATACAGTGAATTAAAGTGGCTGTGGAAGATTGAAATTCCCTGCTCTTTCCGCATTCAAATGGGTCAACAAAGCTGTAATGATTAAACGCAGTTATGTCAAAGAAAATGGATCAAAATTTGAAAATATCTGCCTGCCGTACAAAAATAATAAACTTTAATTAAGAACGCAAAGATATCGTTATTCAGTGCATTTTTTCGATATTTGGATCCATGTTTACTGGAAAATGCAGTGTAAAGAAAAGAGCTAAAAATGTACAGAAATACCGCTTTTTATAACCACAACGCTGTAAAAGTAGCCAAAGTCCCGAGTTGCCTCTTATTCCTCGATATAAAAGCATATGGGATTACTAAATTAGTCGGCAGAAATTTTAATAAAGCGGCCCAGCCGTCAATTTATTTCAACAACGGAGGAGAACGAGGGCGTAAAAAAACTCGAGTAATTAAACACAGTTAGGATCTTTTTGACATTTTTCATACGAGCTTTGTGAGGCACATGAGTTAGCTTTTGTTTTATGCATACGATTAAAACGCCGCCAAACATAACCTTGTTTTTAGACAGAACAAGCTTATGTTAGCGGTAAATATGCATGAGTATATCGAGGTATTTTTAAGATTATTAATATTTATTGTACACGGTTATACAGCCGGGGAGGGAGTATGGTGATTTAAACTGGAAATATCACAAAGAGGAACGGCCAAAGGCAGGCTTTATATGGAGGCTGTTTTCATTAGAGTGATATGAAATTCCTCTCGGTTCTTACGAGCTTGACCGTTTCAGAAATATTGGGATTGACCTCATATTTATTTTTATAAAAAAAAAGAAACTTAAACATCAAGCAAATTGTGACATCCAAACATGGTTGAGAATTAGAGACAGTGGACTACCTCTACTAATTACATATATAAAGTAACACCTTTATCCCATACGGGGTAGGCAAAGGGTAAAACGCCCAGTAAAAGGCGAGCACTATACAACTTTACTTATACTTATTTATGTAGGTGTGTTACAGTAAAACACACGGTTTCAATCTGTGGTTTCACTTTTGTCACTGAGTTCCCTTTAAGTTCTTTTTTTTCTGTCTTTTGAATGATGAATTAATAAAGATGTTACCTATTTTGTAAAATTACTAAAATGGTGGCACATCGCTACCTTTTTAAAAGTTGTCTAGTCTAATCTAATTAAGTCCAACTTTTTAGTTATACCAACCCTTTACTATGTAAATTCATCGATAACATTCTAACCTACCAAAATCAGTTTCTCGGTCAATGCTTTCTGTTATTTCTTAAAAAAAAATACGATTTCCGGAGTTTTTCTGGACTGGTTCCACTTCGGGACTAAAATTCAGGGCAGCTTATTTTAACCGTCACCAATTTAGCTACGGACTGGAGAGGTCGCCCGGTAGAGGTCGTATCCGTATTTATTTAACACTGTTTGTTTATTTAAATTGTTACTGCAGATGTGTCTAGTTTTGTAACGATTCTCTATGAATTTCTTGAAGAGCTATTGAGTTTTCAATGGATTCTGTTTTAGTACCGAAAACCATCTCAAAAGCTTATCACGATTTCGAAAGCCAGAAAGCGATAGACATCACAGATTACTTGTCTGTCTTTGTTTAACTCTATCATCATCTGCAGACCTTTCATAATGATGATTACGATGTGTGTAAAACCAACAGGACACTACTCCGAGTCTGCGGCCCGTATTTATAATCAGCTCTCAAGAGTGACAGCGAGTTTGAGTTCGTATCAGAAATATCATTTCAGTACAAAACTACCTGTCAAATCCATACTTAATATTGCTCTCAATCTTGATATTGCTTTATAAATATGAGCCTGCATTTCCGACAGATCTTAATTCCGATAAATTGCTCCAACATGCAAGGCACTGATAGCTGTCTTAAGAGACCAAGATTTGCCCATACTTGTTGGAATCAGCTGTTTCCGCAGACCATTCCAGATACTGATTTCAGAGGTCAAAAAGGGATAGATGTGACTTTTAATACGTAACACAGAGATGAAGAAGCTCACCTGTCCATCCTTGTTGGAATCAGCTCTCTTCCGCAGCCCATCCCAGACGCTGATCATGATCTCGTGGGTCTCAGCGTGCTTCGGGTCTCCAGGCTTCCATCCTCGAAGGCAGCAGATTTTCTATACAAAAAAGAATTCATCATGAATCTGGAAACTATACAATAAAGGGTAAATACACACCATGTAGCGACGCGACGCGGCATGCACTTTTCAAGATCATGGTAAAATATGGAACTTTATTTACTTTGCAAAAGGACAAACATTTCCGCGGTGCAGCTTGTCACATATTATATGATATGCATCTTCAGGCAGCTTCGTGCCGCGTCGCGTCTAACGATATTACACTCAAAATTCACTCAAAATATTTCACTCAAAATACTCAAAAATACGATGCTTGCTGAAAAGTATGTGTACTTAGGAATTTTGTAAATATAAATACATATTTTATCTCGCAAACCAAATCTCACGTTTTGCTCAAACTTTCAAGTAAGAAGTTGGAAGTGCTACTTTAATAACCTTAATAAATCTCTAAGTAAATTATTAAGTACTACTGAGAAACTAAGAAACTTCAGTGGTAAGGAAAGAGCTACGCCGTAGAGGTCTACGAGCTACGGCGTAGAACTTGTAGCATCTCGTAGACTCTTGTAGACCAGGAGCTTGCACACTATAATTGCTGTTTATTTCCTAGTTTCTCGTAATTTTCTCGTAAAGTTCCGGAAGTTTCAACTAACTACATACAACTAGTTACATACTTTATTCTTTAGAACTTGTAATTTATACTTTAAATTTTAAAGTCCCTAATTAGACATGGCTAGTTAATAGAGTAATAAAAAAGTATGAATGTATAAGATAGCGAATAAATTAAATCCTTTGCGAAGAAGAATGGGATGAGTTTACTGGTTAAACTGAACATTGTATTTCAAGGAACATAAGTAAACATGCAAATACAGATAGAGATAGGTGCTTAATATTGTTACAGAGAAATGATAATAAAAGCGCAATCTAATCCACTGAACTACTATTATACTAGCGTATATGGAACAGCCATCACGAACATACGACATGTCCCCAAAATTCCATAAGGCGTCCGCACGAATTCGTCCGTATTTAATTTTAAAGGGTTTATATTGGCGTTATTACTTCTTATTATTTTTATATTAATATCCAGTGCGACATGTTTCTAACTTTTTAACTCTTTTTTATTAAAAAATCGAGTCAGACTACTAGTATGTACATGAGTGCATGCACACATATTAAATGAGACATAAAGTGCTTGGATGATGTCTGCTCCATACATTAGCTCAGTGATTTAATCATAACTTAATATATTTTTTTGTTTCCTAAAGCATTTGCGTTTTTCGTAGTGGAGTTATAACCAATATATACCAAATTTAAAATTATGCAGTAATAAAAAACCAGTCAAAACATGAATAATACGAGTATAAATGTCAAAGAGAAAATTTACTAACATAGATACTTAAGCATTTACTAACACCTATGGATCATGTAGTCCGAAATAAACTTTTTTTTTATCATTATCCCTTCAAAGACGTCTGACTGTAATCAAAGTAGATCTGTACCTAGTTACAAGTCCTAGGGCTGCCTAGCTATCTAATTAGTACAACTCAAATAGTACAAGATTCTAGCTAGATCAAACGCGAACTCAGAGCTTAGTCGTAAGTCTCGGTAACTAAACGACTGGATCTGGATCTACTAAATGTAGATAGAGATGCTTGAGTGGAATAGTATTGATTTTGTCTAAATTGAGAATACATTGATGTTAATTTTGGCAACAGATTTGGAAAATAATATGTTCATTCTACGATCCGTTTAATTTACCTATTTCAGAAAGTGACTACTGCAAGTGACGTTACTCGAAATTTGACGTTTAAATAATTAACTATCCAGTAATAATATTTTACATTAATTATTTTACAGAAAGTCAAACAAGTATGTCAAAGTAAATGAATAAAACGATTGATTTCAAAGATAGTTCTAAACATTGTGCATAGTGCTAAAGAAGGTATTGTTATTCTGCTCAAAGCAAAGAAAAATATAAAGGGTGTAAAAGGGATAACATTCCACAAACTGATAGAGTTCGTTTTTTCATAAAATAAAAAAAAAACCACACAAATTATCTGATGAATGTGGCGCGGTAGGTTTTACATTTTCTGAAAGAATTTCCTTTTAAAACTAGAGCAATCCTTATTAGTTTGTGATAAGCTGTCCCTAACACCCTGAATGATGTTATTACCTCTATAGCGAGTTCAAAGTCTTTCCTCTCTATTGTGCCGCTCTGATTGACGTCTGCAATAAAAAAAAGGAATTGATGTATCTGAAGGGCGGGCAGTATTTCATGGGATTGGGGTTCTATTGAAATTGATAAATATTCTATCTATAATATTTCATTTCTTTAGAAGGAAAAGGAACAGTTGTTTCAGAACGAAACAACTGTTTACCGTGCTATGTTTTTAAAGATACCGTATTGATAAAATAAATAGTACCAAAGGGAAATAACTTACCAAAGAAAACATTGAAGACATACAAGAGTTTTTTTCGCCTGAATTCGGAGATGGACATTTTTTATCTGTAACAAAGAAAATTAAATTAGTAAAACCAATTTTTTCTTAGATTCACAATATGGTGGAATAAAAACTTTTTCTCATAACTCAGAATAAACGGTTATCTTCAACCAAGAAAATATTTGTTTCAATATATTATATAAGACAACCATAATCTTGGTTTAAGACAATTGGCTACTTTCCAACTAGTCAAATCAGCAACTTTTTATGAAATGTCAAAAACGCTTTTTTGTATGAAAATAGTAAATTATGACGTCACATTTTAGTAAATATTGACTAATCAAATCAATAACTTATATACTTTTAATTCGATTATTAAAATCTAAATGTGCATTTTTTTTAATGATGAATGAAATCCACAATATTTTTAGCCATTAGTTTTAAGTATAAACGTTTTGATTTTTTTAAGCTACCCAGTCAAGTACCCAATTTGCTTTCATGCAAGGACGCATGTCTTACTTCGACATAGTATTTAGACGTTCTTTTATTATACATTTTTTTTTTAAAGAGTCTTGGCGTGGAAACAAGTCCTACAGCCGAAATCTTTACACAGTTAGTTTTTCATTTTTTTTTTTTTTTTTTTTAAAGAGTCTTGGCGTGGAAACAAGTCCTTCAGCCGAAATCACTTCACAGTGAGTTTTTCATTTTTCAAGTTGGTTGACAGTTGATAAACACAAAAACACTGAGTTCACTTTCTTTCACTATAATACACTTTATATCTGGTCCACAGTATTTTCTAAGTAATTAAAGAGTGGTTTATAGTATACAGTGTCCGAGAGGAGCTCCTGAAGGCGGCGGGGAACACATTTCTTCATTTCTACCGAAATACTTTCAACCTCAGAGGCAAGTAACAGTCTTTGTATTCCAAAAGCTTCACATTCAAATATTATATGGTGCAAGTCTGCATTTTGGTTATTACAAAATTTACAAGCACTGCTGAGTTTTTCATATGGAAATAGTGTTGCCAGAATTGTTTTGTGAATTCTACCAAAATATGTCACAGAAAAAACGGTTTTGTTGACATAAGACAAAAATCCTTGCATGAAAGCAAATTGTCTTAAACGAATATTATGGTTGTCTCATATTGAAACAAATATTTTTTTTGGTTGAAGAAAACCATTTTTTCTGTGTATCATACAGAAAGTTTTGTCATAAATGGGATGGCTCCTAGTTACCGGCAACCTTCTGCCTGATCTAGAATTCTGTTCACATTCGCAGCTGAATGTGCCCTGGCCTTTACGACTTTCAGCAACGCCACAGTGGAGGTAAAATAAGCAGTAAAATATTGTCAGCATACTGATGTGTACCGAGTAGAATTGAAAATTTCAGGCGTTTTTATGCTGGATTGGAAGCGATAAAAAACATAGAATGTACCGAGTTTGTTTTTCCTACTACATAATATGATAAATAAATATATCCGATGTGTAGGTATTCCAATGTACCTATTTAGGCGATGGACTGACAGCTTGAGACTACAACAGTAAAAAAGTAATGTCATAAATTCCAAAAATGTACATCAATAACCTGTTAACGCTCTGCCTATCCTGTAAGGAAACTTTGCCTACTCGTAAGTTATCATAAGTATAATTTTTATGCCGCATTTCAGAAGTTTGTACATACTGCTTTTTAAGCTATTCTGTGGATTGGGTTTTTAGATTTTGCTTTTAAGGCCAAGTCGATAAGGCTAGTCTAGTGTCCTTTTATAGGGCATAAGGGATGGATGAGATACTGTTAGGGTTAAGGGTTAAAGGGAAAGTGTGATGGTGATAATGTTCTTTTAGATCAGTTTTTTTTTCTTAGCTGAATTGGCTACTTTCCAACTAGACAAATCAGCAACTTTTTATGAAATGTCAAAAACGCTTTTTTGTATGAAAATAGTAAATTATGAAGTCACATTTTAGTAAATATTGACTAATCAAATCAATAACTTATATACTTTTAATTCGATTATTAAAATCTAAATGTGCATTTTTTTTTTATGATGAATGAAATCCACAATATTTTTAGCCATTAGTTTTAAGTATAAACGTTTTGAATTTTTAAGCTACCCAGTCAAGTACCCAATTTAATTTGAACCATAAATCGTGTGAAAGTTGTTCAGTTTTCATGGGCAGATTTTCTGATTATCCCATTATCCGCCGTGGATCGTTTCTTGCTGATATTGCTGACTTGCTGATATGATACATTTCACAGGTCTGCTGTAAGAAATTTATTTTTAGAGATAAGCCGTCCTTTGTTTGTTTCTGTGTACAATAAATGGTTAAACATAAAATTATGACTAAATAATCAATAATGGTTAAATAAATGATAAATAGCTTTTAGTAATTTTCGTGACTTTCTGCACATCCTGTGTATGTTTTGCTGAAAGGAGCAGTGGACTGAAGTTTCAAAAGAACACTTTATTACGAAGCAAACGAGAAATAAAAGAGAAACGCTGAAACGCTATTCAGCAACGCCACTGAATAAAACTACGAGTGGTTTCAGTAAAATAAAACCAAGAATAAAAATAAGAAGTTTCCGCACAGACCGACTGCAGTCAAACCGCAACGTAACCACAATTTTACCACTTATCGAACTACCGTCATCACGGTTACCTATAAAGTTTTATCGCCCATAATATCCCACTTCAGATTTAACAGTTCAACTGCGGCAATAAGAGTTCTTGCAGTAGGACAGTAAAGAAACCATTGAACAGAGGTTAGTCTATAGAGACGTAACATAAACCCCGCATTTATCGATAGGAGCATAGTTGCTTTTTCAATTGACCGTTGCCCGTATTTTCACGATTGCTATGTTACGGCTCGGTACGCTCAATATTTTCACTTCTGTATTGGAAATGCTGCATACAAAATCTCTGTATCAGTAGTTCTCAAAGTTTGTCGGATTGTGAACTGCGAGCCATTTAAAATGTATTCACAGTTTGAGACTCGCAGTGTGTATGAATAGATTTATCGTTCCTAGTCTACATCAAGGAAGATTTTGTTTTTCTACGAACTCGTCTCCCTCAAAGGGAAGATTTTATAAAATGCTTCAACCGTCTATTCCATCACGGCCATGGTTTTCTAAGATTTTTGTCAATAAGAAGATTACCTCTGTAATTACTCGGATGCGTTTTGGGCACTGTTGCACTCCAGTGCACTTATCCCGAATCGGAGTACTTATTTTATCTACTTGCGAGTGTGGTTTAGAAGAGGGAGACCTCAATTTGTTTGTTTGAAATATCAGTCTCTTCCATTGTATAATATTTTGATCGCTCATAAAGCTCCTCTACCTGTTGATGCATCATCTATGTTATGTCTTTCCCATAATGTATATATGAAATGTTTATGTACATACTTACAGTTCCATGACATTTCTTTGTAAATAGTTTCTGTTCTACACTCGACACTGGCAGAAGTGTCCCCAAATCTGGGTTGACGATTGCCAAAAAAAAAAAATGTTTTCAGTTTAATTTTCTTTTTTTTATTATGACTTGTACAAGGTCTAAGCGGTGACTGTAGCACCTAGTGCTTTGAATTAAGGATAAACTACAACTAAAACATTAAGCGAAGTTAAAAAGCTGCCGTTTTAAGTAAAAGCTTTTATAGAGCTGGCTGAACCGAATTTATAATTTTTTTGGCTTAAAATAAATGGTTAGTTTTTATTGCAGTGTTTTAAATAAGTACCTATGAGACTTTGAATGGCAACCTTAAACAGATTAAAGTGTAAAACAACACGTGAGTTACATTAAGGGGCCTTACCATATTTCGCGGCGGGCCGAAATAGGTATTTGTCTCTCAATCACACAAACGTGGCACAACAACGTGCTGAACAAGGAGAGTAGATTTGAAATCCCTCGGAATTAAAAACGTAAGCGACAAAATGACAAATTAGTTAAAATATTATGAATGAAAATTACATCAAAATGAATAAATATTACTACAATGGATCAAGGTTAGTATGCTTTATGTTTTAAGAAAAAAAATTCGTAGTAGCTCGGTTGCCTTATTCATTAAAAACCGTTTTAAGTTTTTTTAAGACCTGAATTTATGATTTTTTTAACATGTTAAAACTGTTTTAATTGTGTTTTCAATACTTCATCGGACGAGAAATATCTCCAAGATCAATATAATATTTTTGTCGGCAAGCGTAAACGCAGTACTTTGGCTAGAAATCATTTTACGCAACGTCAATAAAAGTGGTAAGGAGCCAAAGTCCCGCGGATGTTGTAAAAGCCGTCTAAGGGATGTCGAATGCGTCTGTTAAGCTAGTGAGTATAACCCCATTACCCCCAATTAGCGGAGGCCCATATCCAGCGGACTGTTGTGACTGAAGCAATACATACGTACATCCTACAATACTCGTATCCCTAATGGGGTAGTCAGAGTGTCAATAACCCAAACAAAGGTCGTTCGGCCACGTCTGACAAGTTTTGAGGGTTGTTTAAGATAGATCTGTATATTGTTGTAAACTCTTCGCCTAAAAGCCTCGAATTCCTTAGCTGGTTTTTTCAGCATGCCCGGGAGGAGATGCAGCTGGCACATTCTATCGCTCCCAGTCCTGCATGGCAGCAATAGTAGAGTTTTAACCGTGCTTATTGCAGTGCATTCTAGTTATACAGTGACAGTGAGTGAGTTTAATTAAATGCTTGTTTAGGGTCCTTCAGTACAGCCACAAGCCGCAGAATGCACTTAGCGTGCTCTGTTCTGATTGGAGGAACAACAGTGCACGCGACATTAGTCTCTCAAGACATTTCATTCTATTTGGTGTATTAAATTTATTGCTAATTGCGTCAGTGTTACCTTCTTAGTAATTATTTAATTAATAATTTTATTTCATGTTTATCTAGTAAATTGTTTAATTATCATCAAGTAATTGTTTAATTTGGGTATTATTAAGATTTTAGTTCTTAATGGTTTAATTACTATGTGGATAACCGTACCGTATTTTGGTAAGAATTTTTAAAGGTGGGTAAAACAGACTGACACATCAATGTCTTATAGTATTTTATCTACTATCATAGAGTAATGTTCGAATTATAAACGTCAAAACGAATTTGTATTGACGTACTTTACAAACAGTATGCCAAAAAAATTAAAAAGTTTACTTTTCGTTGCACCTTCTCCATACAAATTCTAACAAAGATGCAACGAAAAGTAAAATGTTCATAGTTATGGAAGTAAGGGAAGGAACAAATGCGCAATCGATATCAACTTAATGCACAATCGATACCAAAAACCATGTATCCAGTTATAAATTAAAACTAAACAGCCCACGTAAGGCCCACAGCGCATGCGCGGCACATGTCAAAGAGGCCAATGGCGCCACTTGATTATTGTGTGTATGAATAGAAATAATTAATTTCGTGGGAAATTATTTTAAATTATTTATTTTGAGCCTAAAAATATGTGATAGTACCAAAAGAAGATATTTAATACTTATATAAATGAGTGTGTGTGTGTGTGTGACGGAAATGTATTGCACATTTAATCATATACCAACGAAGTTTAGGAAAACATTGGGATGGTTCGCTTTCGGAAAACCTGTAAGTAAATTCATTTTCAATGTATTCAAGTTGATAAAATAGTGTATGAAGCTCCACATAATTAGGTATTACAATGCTCGTTACTATTTTGAAATTCGCTGCGCTCATTTCAAAAAACACACTCGCATTGTAAAACCCTTCGTTATGTAGGAGCTTCATAAACTACTATTATTAGTCACTTATCTACTACAAATACGACTATGTTTATTACGTACTTTCCGAAATTCAATAAAAGGTAGGTTGACCTATAAAAACTGACTACATCGATTTTGTATGTTTGTTTGCGTTGTTGTATGAACAAACTAATCATAGATTAGGGACCACGAGTAAGTTCCAAGGATACGCATGTGGCGTACCCAACTCACAAAATAGTCATAGTCTTTCAAATATTAGCTTAAGTTTGTTATGAGTTTGTGTAGCCTAGCAAGTAGGTATATTACCGTAAGATTGCATAAACCGTTAGATCATAATCTATCTTAGGACATTTATAATCTAACCTAACCTAACCTACCGAAAGTTTATAAAATAATAAATAAAAAAAAAAAAAAAAGGCTTTTAGTTTAATAAGTACGATTTTAGATCCACAATTTTATTTTTATCGGTTGCACATAAAAAAACGTTTTAAAAAAACCTATAACGTGCAAGTATAAAAACCAAGAATTTCACACGATTTGATTCTTGCCAGTGAACGAAAGCAATGTGCCTAAGTTTTAAATTTAATATAACACAGAGCAAAATCTTTCAAATACAAATACAATGATTAATAACGCTATTAATAATATAAACTATTGGGCGCTTTTCCACTAGACGGCACGGCACCGGCACGGCACCAGCACGGCATGTCATCGATTCCCATAGATATTGTCACGTGATCGTCGCCGTGCCGGTGTCGTGCCGGTGCCGTGCCGTCTAGTGGAAAAGCGCCCATTGTTTCACTGTGAGCTTGATTGTCCCAAAATCGAGAGAAAACCCACACAATGAATATTATTCGACCGTTTTACAGCACAACCATCTGTCTACTCTGTCAGCGAATTCTTATTCCGATGGAACTAATTCTGAAGTCGTTTCTTCAGCTGATTTTATGTGAATTACGTGACACGCGTTTTCAGCAGTCCCTTGGGTCGGAGGGTCAGGCTGTGACCAACAAAGCAGGTTCATGTCCGAGGGTCGTGAGGTCGCATTCAAATACTAGAAATGCTAGTCGGGAAAGCAATCTTGCCATTAGAAAGGATGGCTTTTAAAACACTTGTGAGATTTTTTGCGTGCTTTCAGCATGAATAATCGTTTTCCTTTTTAAATTGAAGGTTAAAGTGAATCTATTGACGATTTTTCGTAGATGTTGGAACGCGGGTACTGGTTTTTACACAGAGCGACTGCCATCTGACCACCGCAACCCAGAAGGGAAACCAGACCCAATCCTAGGTTAGGTTACACGCAACCTTTGAATTTCTTCGTAGGTGTGTGCAGGTTTCCTCACGATGTTTTCCTTCACCGTAAAAGCGCCGAATAAACGTACATATGAAAATCGAAAACCGAAAAACACATTGGTAATTACGTGGTGGGATTCGAACCACGACCTCCTGCACAGAAGGCCGCGGCCCTATCCACTACACCATCCGCGCAGAATTTTATTTCATGGTATGAAAATCAAATTAAAAACAAAACCGTTTAACCTCTTCTTAGCATAAAAAAGAACTTCCTAAAAGCTTTGAAATTTAAATAAAGTGAAAGTTTACTTAGGACTTGTTGAAATTTAATAAAATTTTTGGCGAGCTTGAATTAAAAAAATACCTTCAGATTTCACTGAGAAATGGTCGTTTTTGTTTAACTATAATTTAAAGATTTGATTAAAATTTATATGATTATAGCTTTGACGTTTACTCATACAGAAAAAGCTAAGCCGCACAGTTTACATCCCATTCCTTGGATTTATCCTCTAAAAATGATAAAACTCTATATTTGTAAAATTCTGTCTGTAAAATCAAAAATACAGGAACCTTACTAGACTTTGTTAATAAATACCTACATATAGGTACTATACTATACATAAAATAAGACTGTTCATATGTAACCAGATATTTAAACAGCTATTGGGTTCAGTATTCTAAATTGAAAATGCTGATTCATACCAAAGTCCCTTCAACAGGCGCATGAAAAGGCAAAGGCAATTCCGGACATTCAGCCATATTTCAATCATGCCAATAATCCAACCAGCATGGATTAAATTCATTGAATGGAATGAAATACAAACGAAAATGCTTTTATTTCGATGAAAGCTTTCGTTCTCTGAAATAGGAAACCAAGTGAACACGTTTCAATATACTCGTACAATCGACTTTAAAAGAAAGACTATACTAATTTCGTCACTCTGGCCACAACTTCAGTAGCATTATTAGTAGTGCAATGGACCGGCAATCCAGAGGCGCAGGTTCGAATCCTGCCTGAGGTCGTGGCCCGACGCGAATTTATTAGTTTCTTTCTTTCATATTTATATAATCTATTCAAGCGTTTTCTTTTCTTTTTAAATCGGTTTGCTGAAGGATCTGTCCCGTAATTTGAATTTCATGGTCGACCGGGAGGGTCCGCAGTTACCCGGGGCAGGAAAACGGGATTAACCTTATTTAGAGGCGTTTGTGTGGAAGAGCCTCACACGTAGGGTGTCTTGGGCAATTTGGAGGAAAATGCCTAATATAAGTAATAAGTAACGGAGAGAATATAATATATAATATATATTTTTTAATATTTTTACGGCATGTCATCGATTCCCATAGGTATTGTCACGTGATCGTCGCCGTGCCGATGCCGTGCCGTCTAGTGGAAAAGCGCCCATTCGGCTGCCGAAACATTAGTCATATACCACACAAAACATACCATAATGTAAACTTACGGCCACATATGTCATGATCAAGAGTTACTAAAATATCTAATGCGGATTTACTTCCTAATGAGGTGTCTTGTACACTTAAATCTGGTTAAAGGGGGACCAGACATCTTACGTGAACTTAAGCCCTTAAGTATCAAGTTTGTTGGAGAAAACTCAACTTAATCGAGGGTAGTCACATAAGCTCCAGGTGTGACCAATCAGGGGTCGCCCGGTCGCACCAAACTGTTTTAACAGCTTAATTGTACGACCCAGAGTTGGTTTTCCCTGGAGTTTGGTAGAGTAAGGCTTGGGTCAAGGGGATTTAAAGATCGCGTGAAAAACAATGTATTTTTTAATTGTCTAGGATCTGTTTTTCACAGCTTTGGCTACCAATCTCCTACTTTTTACAGTATTGTTTAAAAATATTAACGTTTTTATTTTACAAAGAGCAAACAGATAGATTTAATTTACTTATTGTTTAATATTAAGATTTAATATTGTGTGGTTGGCAGCACTGTTTGTTAATTATCTAAATTTCACAAACAGTTCAATCTTACCAATAAGGCTTAATGAAACAATCCTGAATATGTTGTTATGTAAATCTGTAACTATTTGAATGTACCTATAATACAGTCAGGTAGTTCTCTACTAGTCAAGACAGCAACTTTTATGAAATCACTAAAACCCTTGTTTGTATGAAAATTGGAAATATGGAACGTAGCTGTATAAATGCAGATGACTACATACTCGTAATTTGAATCTTATCGAACTAGACTTCGCAATGTTTTTTCACTTTTCCAGCTTTTAATAGGTGACGCCACTCCGGTCTCATTTCAGCGCTTCTCCCAATTCTCAGTCTCAATGTCAAAGCTCTCTAACTATGTCACATATTTGCAGAATTATTTGAAGGAGACGAAAGATGTTTGTGCAATTAAGAAAGTAAGTTCAGCAAGGTGAAGCAGGTGTGTTGATGCACTTACATAGTAACTGCCTCCGTGGTCTAGTGGTCTGAGCCATGGGCTCTCGATCCGGAGGTCCTAGGTTCGATTCCCAGGGGGGAACACAAAGTTGATATTTGTTGATTTATCACTTTGTGAGATTTTCCCCAGTTTGGTTAGGACATTGCAGGCTGAATCACCTGTTTGTCTGAAAAGAAAAATGATTCCGTGCTTCGGAGGGCACGTTAAGCCGTCGGTCCCGGTCGCTGTCTTTGATAGCGGTCGTTACACAGACCAAGTCAGAGGCCTATTAGCTGTGCTATTAGGCGGTTTAAAAACTCTGACACCAGGGTTCATCGGGTCGAATGACTCGAAACCCACACGACAGAAGAAGAAGACTTACATAGTCTGAGTGACCAAAAATTGTAATTGTAACGCTTTTAACAACACCCAGTATGTATAATGTAGGTGCGCAGTGTGATGTTTGCGGCCTGCCACCCTACCAGCCTGTCAGCCCACCAGCACTGCCAAATACACCAGGCTGGATAATTTATATATTTCGGTATTGGCTCAAGCCTGAATTTATGGCCTTATTAAACAAGGCAGTGAGAATTTAGCTTCAACGTAAATCAAATAGCAAAGTCTATTACGCTGTCTTTGCATAGTAGATTTCGTAGTTTTTATATACTTAACTAGTTATCTAATTCTAATTCTTAGTAGCGCTGTCACTTTCTTATATTTGACATAAGAACAGGATAGCAAATAAACACATGACTTTGACACTCCTATTTTATCTTCTTGTTTTTTAAAAACCATTGAAACGAAGATACGCAGCCGAGAAATAATACGAGTGTTGTGGAACACCTTATGCGTTAATTAGCCTGTATTTTATTTTTAGACAGTTCATCGGAATACACAATGAAAGTGATAGCAAATCCGTGATATTACTTTCAAATATTTTAAATTCAAAAGGAATTTTCTATGCAAATTTTCGTTTGTCGACAAACGAGGAAATAATGGAATCTGCATGATCAGGCTTCGTGTGATCGGAATCAGGTATGAGCTTCCAAGTTATGAGAATCCAATTCTGGTTTTGGTACTCTTTTTACCAGCGATGGTATTCCAAGTTCTTTTATAATATTTCTAGAAATTAATAATTTATATTACCTATCGTGATGTGATTGAGTTGATTCAGAAGGGACATTTTCGTGAGCTACTTTGAAAAAAAAATTGCAGACTGTTTTGTGTATTTTATTTTAGCCAAAAGCACGTGAATCGTTGCTACGATAAACAATAGACAATAAACGACAGGCAATAAAAATTGTTTCTTACGAGACAGTTTTATATCATACCTAGGCACTCCCCTACAAACTAATTTAGCAAAGATTGCTTCATTTTGCCAAAAACTACTGAACCTAGGTATACTTATATTTTGTCAAACTCTCTACGACATACCTAGCTCGTAATGGTATACGCCTGCTACGAACTATGCTAGTTTTTAGGGTTCCGTACCTCTAAAGGAAAAAAGGAACCCTTATAGAATCACTCGGAACTTTGAAAGAAATATAAAATTCAATCCAAGCTAGCTCTTCAATTCTAGTACTTTCTCGTATTGCCCAGGAATACCTAAAATAAAAAAAAAAAATGTTCGCTTCGGAACGGTGAGGAGTTGAGTATTTTTTATGAAAAGGTGGAATTGGGGCGCACGGAGAGATCGAGTTTCGTGGAATTACGTATTTACATAAGAAATAACCTAATTTGTGTGTAACTGCCTCCGTGTTCTAGCGGTCTGTGCCATGGGCTCACGTCCCGGAGGTCCCGGGTTCGAATCCCGGCGGGGGACAATGACTTTGTGTTGTTGTGTAATAATATAAAGTGGTGTCTATGTTTACATATCCATTACGTAGTAGGAAGAATTTCAGCATACAATTATTTTTTTCTCTATCCCTTACGATCAATGATCGAAGTATCAGTTTCACAATAATTGGTTTCTTTGTATATCGTACCTATTTAAAAAAAATTAAAAGGGTTTCCATGTTGATAGACAGATGCGATACCTTTGAAAATAGAAAGTAATGTTGTTTGTTTGTATCGAATACCCGTCTCTTCGCTTAAGCCCGACATAGTTAAACATGTTCAAGCATTTACGTTTCATGTTCAAACATGTTTTGACGTAGAATACTTATGACGTGAAATGTTTTGAAGGTTCAGCTATGAGAAGAGAAGGAGTAATATCGTTTTGAATTGGGATAACATTTATAAGTAGGTACTTACTTTACTTATTTTATTTCTTAAGTTGACTCATACAATAAGTCCTCGTAGGACCTACTCAATTAATGTGGGGGGATTTAGTGGCAAATTATAGTGGAAGTTTTAATATTAATGGTTAACTATTATACACATACATACTATCACGCTATCCCTAATGGGGTAGGCAGAGCGTGAACGCCCCAATCAAAATGTCGTTCCGCCACGTCTGACAAGTTTTTAGATCTGTATATAGTGCTGTAGTGATGGGTTGTCAGCCCATCGCCTAGATTACAATATACTTAAACCTTCGAATGCCTTAGCTGGTTTTTACAGCATGCCCAGGAGGAAATGCAGCTGGCAGATTCTATGTTTTTCTATCGCTCCCATTCCAGCATGGAAGAAATTATGTTTGTATTATTAGGTCATGCTGGAACTGCCTTTATTCCTTGTATCATATTATTAAAAATATGAAACCGGGCTCCATTGTAGGATAATTATATTCAGAACAAACAAATTATTCCGCAATTACTCATTAAAAATTACATGCAATTCACTGAACGTAACTTATGTTTAATAATACGATACAGGGATTATAATGAGTAATTGCAGAATAATTTGTTTGTTCTGAATATTCATTTCACTTGTAAACCAAGGGATTAAAAATTGAAATGAATTGTAATACCGCTTAACAATATATAATTCATCGTATAATCGTGTATCTTTTCTCAGGCATTAATTAGATTAATAGTCGACTGTGGCGGTATTGTACGTGGTGGGAAGAAGACAGCTGCGTCATGCGACATATTGTACCGTTTTTATGCCTGTAATGTGTACATTGTTTTTTAGGCCCGTATTTATAATCAGCTCTCAAGAGTGACAGCGAGTTTGAGTTCGTATCAGAAATGTCATTCCAGTACAAAACGAACTGTCAAATCCGCACTTAATATTGCTCTCAATCTTGAGATCGCTTTATAAATATGAGCCTAAGATGTCTAGCGTAACGTTAGGACATATGATACAAACTAACTCATGTACCAACAATTGTTATACTATGTTCTTGTAAATAAATTATTATTTCAATTATTTCAATTGTATACTTCATTTAATTTCATTAAATTTTGCAAATTGATACGAACGTTTATGAATTGTTTTTTCTTTACAACTTAAAATAAATGCAATTTTAGAATCAGTAAACAATGTTTATTATGTTTGTGACAAAGTCTCCTAAGTTGCAAAGAAAAAAGAAATTACTAGCCGGAAACACACCGTATTTTAATCGTTAAAATAGTTTTCTCAAAACGAGTTACAGGTGTGCAAAGAAAAAAAAAAACCTTTACACAAACTTTTGTCACAGGACACAGATTACCGAACAATTTGTACTCACACTCATGGTTTGGAAACTCTCCTGGGGGAGAAGTAGCTGGTAGGTTCTACATAGGTATCATGGAAGTAGGTAGTAAGTATTATGTTGGTGGAAAGAGACTACAACGTTTCCCACTACATTTAATTTTTGTTACTTCCATGCTGGACTGGGAGTGATAGAAAAACATAGAATGTGCCAGCTGCATCTCCTCCCGGGCATGCTGTAAAAATCAGCTAAGGGAATCGAGGGTTTCAGTGTATTGCAATTTAGGCGATGGGCTGACAACCTATCACTATGGTAATATACATAATCATCATCTGTATTAAACCTCAAAACTTGTCAAACGTGGAGGAACGACCTATGTTTAGGTTGTTTTTGCTCTGCCTACCCCATTAGTGATTTTATGTATTTTATGTAACGTGGTAAAGTCGACAAAAAAAACGAACTACAAGTTTATAGAGAATTAAAAGCGTTCCAATTCCAACCCTTGAGCAAAGTAGCAGTTCAAAAAGAAATAGATACGACTAATAGGTACTTTAATGGGGTAGATGTATAATTTTCACCTATGGTCACAGTTACGAGTGATAGTTAGTACGTTGTAAAAAGATCACGACCATGGGAAACTACGCAGCTGTCTCATGTGACACTCTACTACTTTGTGTGACAGCGTATAGTAATGTGACAAGTTGTATTGTTTCGATTTTTATTACATCGAATAGGGTTTGTCGATGTTACATTCAAAACATACCTACATAATAATAATAAAGCCATTTATTTCCCATTCAAATAAAGAATTACATTCATGCAATTAACATTAATATCACAATAAATTAATTTTTACTTAACATTTCTTTCAATCAATAAAATAAAACATTGTATTATAAACTATTATTAAAATTCATTTAAATAAAATCAATTGATTGCTTTAAACATGTTGATAATTAGTTTTCAGTCTTGGGATACCCATTTATGGGCAAAGGCCTCCTCCATCTCTTGCCAAGATTTTCTGTCTTTTGCTAATCTCGTCCAGGTGATTCCTGCTATATCTCTTAAGTCGTCATTTCAACATACCTACATACATACATTTAATCACGCCTTTATCCTTAATGGGGTAGACAGAGCAAAAACGACCTAAACAAAGGTCGTTTCGCCACGTTTGACAAGTTTTGAGGGTTATTACAGATATTGCTATAGTGACGGGTTGTCAGCCCATCGCCTAAATTGCAATACATTCAAAACATACCTTTTACACCCTTGATGAAATAATAGATTGTACTTTAATTAAACTGAATAATTTCCGTAATTTGAATTGGAACAAACTCTAGCAATTAAGTTAATATTCATAATATTAATTTTATTTAATTAGACTGGTAATTTATCAAGCATTACCATAAACGTTGGTTTTTATAACCTAATTAAATTAAATTCGCAATTCTAAGGGCTTTAGGCAATAAATTAATAGATTATAATAAAGAGAACGACGTAAAAATCGTGTGAATAAGAACAGCTGGATTAATATGATATAATTATATTTAACATAATTTAATGGAAATTTTATGAAATAAATAATTAAGCGTCCAGTATTACCTTGGTGCAAATTAATCAATACTAATAATATTGATAGAGGATTTGTATGTTTGTACTGAATATCTCTCGTAGCAACAGCAATCTATAAAGTCCTTATCATTAAAATGCTACACAATCCTTATTGGACTCATAACTTGTAGTAGTTTCGTAGACAATTGCTACGCCGTAGCGTTGTGTAGTGGTTTTATCATATTTGACATGGTATGTATGATTCTTTAGGTAAAAACAGAAAAGGTACTCGTTACACTACGTTAAGTTACGTAGGTACTCGTTATGCTGAAACGGAAACCATTTGGTTCCCAAATGGTTAAAATATGCCTAAAATAATGCCAATGACTAAAATATAGCATACTTAGGCTACATTTTTCCTTAAAAAAGATTACTGCAAGAGTAGAAAACTAATAACTAACTAATAAGCCTTTTTCTTAATATCATAGCATGTAGCAATATCAACTTATGTAGCACAAAAACTTCTTCTTTTCGCTAATTTGGGATACGTGTCGTGAACTACTTACAGTTCTCGTGCCGAAAGTTCTCCTTCCTGAAGCTACGTTCCGTTTTATGTGGCCTCGCATTGGCTACGTTAAGTGTTACGTGAACCGAACGTGAAATGTTTGTCGATATGGTTAGTTTCAGGGTTGAGCTAGTTTGAATGTGAAATAGTAGATTTAACCTGATTTGTTATCGGTCTAGTTTTTTTTTTTACTTGGAATGGGTTAGCTCTTGACTCTTAACACAAAAGTCAGCGATGACCGTGACAGAGTCGACGATGGAGCTAGCTAACCCAGAAGACGCCTGTTATTTCACTGGTAGTCTCACGCATCGACGGAACACAAGGCTTAAAAAGGCCAGCTTCCTGCAAACTGAACAAATTTCACAAAGATGATGATTTCGGCCATTGTGACCACTTCGTAGCTTAGTCGGTACGGCGTTCGTGCCCTGGAAAATGGCTGAAGTATCCGATTTTTGCCGATTTTGACAAAGAAACTGTCATGAAATGAAGAAAAAAATTGGATTCCCCTTACAAATTGTCTGATCGAATCGAGGTGGTAATTTTAATCAAAAGCTAAAATATTCTAATTTAACACAATATTTGGTAACGAGCTTTGCAGGCAATGTAAAATATGTATAGGTAAGTAAACGTTTGTCCTGAAACTAGGTGGGGCGATGATATTTGTAAGAAAGCGGGCAGAAATTGATTGAGAACTGCTGAAGACTGAGCTGAGTGGCGTGCCATGGAAGAGGCCTATGTTCAGCAATGGACTGATAGAGGCTGATGATGATGATAATGATGATGATACGTTAATAGAGTTAATTTACGTACTGTATATCAACTCTAATAAATTATGGTCCGTATTTATAATCAGCTCTCAAGAGTGACAGCGAGTTTAAGTTCGTATCAGAAATGTCATTTCAGTACAAAACGGCCTGTCAAACCCATACTTAATATTGCTCTCAATCTTGAGATCGCTTCATAAATACGGGCCTATGTTTGTTCAACCCTAGTAGTAATTGGAGCGTAACTCCACGATTTTAAGGTAAATAAGCTATAATCGCTTCTACCCGCATAATTCACGGTAAAATATACGAAATTACCTTATAAACTACTTTATACGGCAAAAACATACTGTTCAGAACTTGTTTGGGTTAACTAATACCTATAACGTCAACAAGGTGTGCTCAAACGGAAATAAAATATCCAATGTTGAACTAATTTTGCAGTTTGAAGGCAACATAGGAAAACAAAAAAGTACTTTATTAGGCTAAAAAACTTCCAATACAAATATTTTATGTCACTGTTGTATCATAATAAAAAAAAAATAAAAAAAATTGAGGTATGTCGAAATTATATTTTTTATGTTGGTTTTTATATCAAGCGAAGATCTTTTGGTCTCTCCTATTTCCTTTAAGCCTCCGCCTTTGTCCAGTCTGTAGAGGACGTCTTTCAACTAGTGATGGAGTAGTATCCTTCTTTATCTTGCCAATGGGCGCTTTTCCACTAGACGGCACGTCACCGGCAACGACGACGGCACGGTACCGTCGACGATATCGTAGGTGAGATAATGTATGAAAATCAATGAAATTATATGACACGCTTTTCCACTTGCCGGCACGGCACCGTCACGGCATGTCATAGATTTCCATAGATATTGTCACGTGATCGTCGCCGTGCCGGTGCCGTGCCGGCAAGTGGAAAAGTGCCCAATCTAACCTTCTTTAGACATTTTCAATTATCTCCACATTAGTTTGCATCATCTTTTTTTCCTTCTACCTTTATTTACTAAACCTATAACTTATAACGAGCAAAAAATATCGTTATCAAAACGTAATATTCTAAGACTCAACGTCAAAAAACGTGTTGGGTACTAACATTTTTGGCGTAAATACAATTTGATTGATGTCTTCATAAAAAATTCAAGCCGGTTTTCTGGGTTCCTTTGGGAATGGTTCAAAGAGAGGATCAGTTGCTTAAACACTCGCTACGTCAAAGTAAAAGTAAGTCAGATGAGGCAAAGTAATCCTTCAAGAAATGGTATTAAGATGTTGAATAAAATTAACACTGAAAAAGTGCTAAATACTTTTGTACTATGTACAGTCGTTCATAAATTCTTTACTTACTTATACCTTTCTTTACTTATACCTTACGGAAAAGGCAGAGTATCAGTGATTACCAGTTTCATAGTTAATTATTATCATTGATGTGAAAGTTACCTACGTCATATTATATGGGATCCCAAGCTACTACGTAGGTATTCTCAACAACCGTGGGGTCAAACTAGATAAAATTTAATAGAGGCCATTCTGGCCCACCTACTTCGGCCTAATATCGCTTGAAACTTTTACCTTTAGATAGTTATTTTCAAGGATTGGAAATGGTAATATTTTATAATTTTTGAGTAGGTTGTTATTCAAATTTAATCACTTTAAATCTGAGCATTGCCCTCAATATTGGTCAAACGTGGTGCGATGTCATATAAATAAAATATGCTGCTTAAATAAAACAATCAAAACAAAACAGTGCAAAAACTAGGCATGTTGACTGGGTGGCCAAAAAAATCCAAACGTTTATACCTTAAAACTGATGGCTAAAATAATGTGGATCTCATTCATCATTTAAAAAAAATGCACATTTCGATTTAAAATAAATCAAGTTAAAATATAGAAGTTATTTATTTGAGTAGTCAACATTTACTTGCGTGTGACGTCATAACCTAGTATTTTAATACAAAAAATAGTTTTTGACATTTCATAAAAAGTTGCTGATTTGACTAGTAGTCAAATAGCGTATTCATAGTTAACTAACTTGAACCAATTACCTACGAAATTTCCAAATTGAAATAATGTAAAAATAAATATACAAATACAATCCGCAGAAAATGCTTTTGTTTAAGCACCACTGCCCTTGGTAATAATAAATTCATTACTAATAGCGGAAGTACATCCTGAAGAAAGTCATGAATAACAGTAATATCTGCGACACCATAATAATAGGATATTCAGGATAATTGCAGGCCCGGGGCCCGGGTGAGAGCCAAATGCAAATGAAATGAGAAGCAATCCTAACTGGGTATTATTTTAGGGCGGCATTGGCAACACATGGGCGGCCAATATTATAGGTACTTCTGGAATATAATAAAGAAATTTTTCCAGTTTAAAATTTACACTTAATCGCTTGACTAGGTCGAATTTTCAATGCGCGGACTGTGTCATTATAAGTCATGTTAATTGACTCAAACTATGCCATAAATACAGTAAAGAAAAAAAAATCATTCGCGGATAAATTCTCTGGTGGAAATGAAGAGTTTTCTTAGCTCTAGCTTAGTCCTATTTTAAAACGCAACCTATGTTTACCAAGTTTCATCCCCACTTCATCCCGATCCGTTCATTGGTTGAAGCGTGATTGAGTAACCACCAATCAAACACCCAATCTATCACATTTATTTTTATAATATAAGTAGGATAAAAAAAAAAGTTGGATAAAGCAAGTTCACCCAGAAGCTTGGAAGTGGCACTGACATTCCCACACAGCGCTAGAATAAATCACTTCTTTGTAGTTTTTACTGAATTTTCTAGTTTTTAAGTCCACTAGTTTTTACTAAGTCCACCAGTACCTAAAGTAGGTACTTACTTACTACAACTTAGTCGAAGTTTGCAGCCATGATGTTATCTCGCACAATGGACCAGAAACTCCGAACTAGGTTCGCAAGCTTCTAGCGGAAGTAGGTAGGTGCTGTTTGTCTTTGTTTTGGCTTACGTATGGCCCATAGCAGATAACGGGATACATTTTGGCTAGCCCAAGAACCGCTTGTAATTGTAGTGTGAGAGACGAAAACATTGAGTCTGTGTTGCTATAAATTAAAACACAAAAAGAACCATTAAAATAGGGATTTTAAAACCCACTCGAAATTTATTAGATAAGTTTATAACGCATTTTAAAATGGGAAGATTTATGGAAATTATAATTTTGAAAAAAAAATTAAGAGCGGAGGCGTGATCAAGAAATACTACTTATTTAACCACTGATAAATCAAAAAAAAGTTTTTTGATAGACGAAAGGCACCTCAACCCAACTGATACACTCACTGCCTCATACGGCAAAGTTCCTCAAACTGGGCTAATCGCAAAAACCCCTTCAGTTCCCATTAAGCCCCCAGTTTATCATTCCCACTAGTTATCGGCATCCAGATTAACCCGTGTGAAGGCGAACATGTGCTCACGTCCTAACTAACTTTAGAGGTAGAGTTTATGAGACACTTCATCCCCTACTAGCTTTGAATAACAAACTATTTGCTGTACCCAAAGGATAAGGCTGCCATGCAAATATTAATTTGAGTGATAAAAGAGCATTAATTTGAGTGCTATACCTATAGTACAATTTTACACTTTTTTTACGACTATGGCCTAAACCTAGGATAATCGCAAAAGCCTCATTATGCTGGCTGTCCGATGCAATATGTTGGCTCGCAGATTTGCTAGGTGCTCCAAAGAAGTGAAAGTTACTCTTTTCAGAGCTTTCTGTCAAACTTTCTACACCTGCAGTCTGTGGGTCAACTATACGCAGAAGGAGTTCGGCGCCCTTCGAGTCCAATACAATAATGCCTTCAGGGTGATGTTGCGGCTACCGCGATATTGCAGCGCATCAACAATGTTCGCTGAGGCTCATACAGATGGGTTTCACGCGATAATACGTAAAAGGTGCGCCTCGATGCTAGAATGTTTGCGCGCTAGCCGCAACACCATCCTGTCCACTATCATCGACCGGTGGGACTCGCCCTTTCTCATACACTGGAATCGCCTGCATACTGAGAAGTAGGTAGGTAGGTAGGTAGGTAGGTACCCGATTAACATAGAACCTACTATTATGATAATTATGTGTTGACTGTGATTTTATTAATTTATTGATTTTATTCTAAATAACGTATGACATGTATTTGAATTATTTGATTTTCAATTGTATATTCGTGTGTTGTGATTGTGACCAATAATTGTAATTCCTGTTAAATCTAGTAACGTAGTTATAAGTTAAAACTAACAATATTGGATCTTTGATATCTGAAAAATAAACTATTATTATTATTATTTGTTGGTATACTTTTCAGTATCACGGGCCCACAGGGACCCGGTCCTTTGAGGCATACGTGGGGCCGAAGCCAACAGCGCAGAGGCCTTTTTATACCAAATAATGTATTGTGATGTGTACATCACGCGGATACTCGCTCTGCCTGCACTATAGAAATACAACCAAAGCCAGCACCCGCATGATGCAAGGACTATTGCAAATAATGGTAGGAAAACTAGGTCTATGGGGAGGGATTTAGCTGGACCGGTTGCTGGGATATTGATTGAGACAACGGGACGCCTGATTATTATTATGTTTTATCTTAAATTTTAAGTCTCTCCGAGGAGGTAGGGTTTGCACGGGCCGGAGCCAAGTGCTACTGTGATTCTAGTGATAAGAACTTTCGGACGATTCTACAAGTGTTGAGAATTACCGCCTTCTGTAGTAGTACGAGTGTGGTTGAGTTCATTTTAAGAGTTTGGAGGCTGGTATGAAGTGTTTTCGGAATAACTCCAGTAGTAGAAATAACTATAGGAACAGTTCTAACTGAATTAATCTGCCACTGTTTTTTTATTTCTATTGAGAGTTCTGTATATTTTGCAACTTTATCAGTGTGTGTGGCTAATAAATTGTGAGTATTACATATTGCAATGTCAATGAGGAGTACTGTCTTATTGTGTTTATCTAGTATGGTTATGTCAGGTCTATTGCAGTGTATGGTTTTGTCGGTAATGATGGTGCGGTCCAGTAAATTTTATAATTGCTATTTTCAAGTATGGCTGCGGGTTGGTATTTATAGTAAGGTAGTTTTTCTGTAATGAATTTGTATTGGAAAGCTATATTCTGGTGAATAATTGCTGCTACTTGATCGTGACGGTGTTTGTAATCAGTCCTGGGCTATGGATTTGCAAGCGCCGGTGATATGCTGGATCGTTTCTGAAACTACAACGCCTAATAAAACACCTCAATGACTGCTTCACGCAAACACCATCCAAAATCTTGTGTACAGAGACTTACTCTATCGAGGAAAGAGGGTGGCAGGGGCGTAATAGATATTGTTAACCTCCACAACAACCAAATAAAATCTCTCAGAAAATACTTCCATACACGATCACAAAATTCAAACTTACACCAAAAAATAGCCCAAGTAGATATAAGAATAACACCCCTTAACCTCCACGACCACAACACACAACGAAATGAACGTACTACTGAAATTAAAGACAAAATTGCGGCATGGGAGCAGAAGTCTCTTCATGGAAGACACCGTCACGAGCTCGAGCAACCTCACGTCGACAAAGCTGCGTCGAACTTATGGTTGCAGAGAGGCGAACTCTTCCCGGAGACAGAAGGTTTCATGCTGGCAATCCAGGACCAAATAATAGACACCCGTAACTATAAAAAATACATTCTTAAATCACCAAATTTACCGACAGACCTTTGCAGACATTGCCATAGTAGTTCAGAAACGATCCAGCATATCACCGGCGCTTGCAAATCCATAGCCCAGACTGATTACAAACACCGTCACGATCAAGTAGCAGCAATTATTCACCAGAATATAGCTTTCCAATACAAATTCATTACAGAAAAACTACCTTACTATAAATACCAACCCGCAGCCATACTTGAAATAGCAATTATAAAATTTACTGGGACCGCACCATCATTACCGACAAAACCATACACTGCAATAGACCTGACATAACCATACTAGATAAACACAATAAGACAGTACTCCTCATTGACATTGCAATATGTAATACTCACAATTTATTAGCCACACACACTGATAAAGTTGCAAAATATACAGAACTCTCAATAGAAATAAAAAAACAGTGGCAGATTAATTCAGTTAGAACTGTTCCTATAGTTATTTCTACTACTGGAGTTATTCCGAAAACACTTCATACCAGCCTCCAAACTCTTAAAATGAACTCAACCACACTCGTACTACTACAGAAGGCGGTAATTCTCAACACTTGTAGAATCGTCGAAAGTTCTTATCACTAGAATCACAGTAGCACTTGGCTCCGGCCCGTGCAAACCCTACCTCCTCGGAGAGACTTAAAATTTAAGATAAAACATAATAATAATCAGGCGTCCCGTTGTCTCAATCAATATCCCAGCAACGGTCCAGCTAAATCCCTCCCCATAGACCTAGTTTTCCTACCATTATTTGCAATAGTCCTTGCATCATGCGGGTGCTGGCTTTGGTTGTATTTCTATAGTGCAGGGCAGAGCGAGTATCCGCGTGATGTACACATCACAATACATTATTTGGTATAAAAAGGCCTCTGCGCTGTTGGCTTCGGCCCCACGTATGCCTCAAAGGACCGGGTCCTGTGGGCCCGTGATACTGAAAAGTATACCAACAAATAATAATAATAATAGTTTATTTTTCAGATATCAAAAGATCCAATATTGTTAGTTTTAACTTATAACTACGTTACTAGATTTAACAGGAATTACAATTATTGGTCACAATCACAACACACGAATATACAATTGAAAATCAAATAATTCAAATACATGTCATACGTTATTTAGAATAAAATCAATAAATTAATAAAATCACAGTCAACACATAATTATCATAATAGTAGGTTCTATGTTAATCGGGTACCTACCTACCTACCTACCTACCTACTTCTCAGTATGCAGGCGATTCCAGTGTATGAGAAAGGGCGAGTCCCACCGGTCGATGATAGTGGACAGGATGGTGTTGCGGCTAGCGCGCAAACATTCTAGCATCGAGGCGCACCTTTTACGTATTATCGCGTGAAACCCATCTGTATGAGCCTCAGCGAACATTGTTGATGCGCTGCAATATCGCGGTAGCCGCAACATCACCCTGAAGGCATTATTGTATTGGACTCGAAGGGCGCCGAACTCCTTCTGCGTATAGTTGACCCACAGACTGCAGGTGTAGAAAGTTTGACAGAAAGCTCTGAAAAGAGTAACTTTCACTTCTTTGGAGCACCTAGCAAATCTGCGAGCCAACATATTGCATCGACGGACAGCCAGCATAATGAGGCTTTTGCGATTATCCTAGGTTTAGGCCATAGTCGTAAAAAAAGTGTAAAATTGTACTATAGGTATAGCACTCAAATTAATGCTCTTTTATCACTCAAATTAATATTTGCATGGCAGCCTTATCCTTTGGGTACAGCAAATAGTTTGTTATTCAAAGCTAGTAGGGGATGAAGTGTCTCATAAACTCTACCTCTAAAGTTAGTAGGACGTGAGCACATGTTCGCCTTCACACGGGTTAATCTGGATGCCGATAACTAGTGGGAATGATAAACTGGGGGCTTAATGGGACTGAAGGGGTTTTTGCGATTAGCCCAGTTTGAGGAACTTTGCCGTATGAGGCAGTGAGTGTATCAGTTGGGTTGAGGTGCCTTTTCGTCTATCAAAAACTTTTTTTTGATTTATCAGTGGTTTAAATAAGTAGTATTTCTTGATCACGCCTCCGCTCTTAATTTTTTTTTCAAAATTATAATTTCCATAAATCTTCCCATTTTAAAATGCGTTATAAACTTATCTAATAAATTTCGAGTGGGTTTTAAAATCCCTATTTTAATTGTTCTTTTTGTGTTTTAAATTTATAGCAACACAGACTCAATGTTTTCGTCTCTCACACTACAATTACAAGCGGTTCTTGGGCTAGCCAAAATGTATCCCGTTATCTGCTATGGGCCATACGTAAGCCAAAACAAAGACAAACAGCACCTACCTACTTCCGCTAGAAGCTTGCGAACCTAGTTCGGAGTTTCTGGTCCATTGTTGCGAGATAACATAATGGCTGCAAAACTTCGACTAAGTTGTAGTAAGTAAGTACCTACTTTAGGTACTGGTGGACTTAGTAAAACTAGTGGACTTAAAAAACTAGAAAATTCAGTAAAAACTACAAAGAAGTGATTTATTCTAGCGCTGTGTGGGAATGTCAGTGCCACTTCCAAGCTTCTGGGTGAACTTGCTTTATCCACTTTTTTTTTTTATCCTAATATATTATAAAAATAAATGTGATAGATTGGGTGTTTGATTGGTGGTTACTCAATCACGCTTCAACCAATGAACGGATCGGGATGAAGTGGGGATGAAACTTGGTAACATAGGTTGCGTTTTAAAATAGGACTAAGCTAGAGCTAAGAAAACTCTTCATTTCCACCAGAGAATTTATCCGCGAATGATTTTTTTTTCTTTACTGTATTTATGGCATAGTTTGAGTCAATTAACATGACTTATAATGACACAGTCCGCGCATTGAAAATTCGACCTAGTCAAGCGATTAAGTGTAAATTTTAAACTGGAAAAATTTCTTTATTATATACCAGAAGTACCTATAATATTGGCCGCCCATGTGTTGCCAATTGCCGCCCTAAAATAATACCCAGTTAGGATTGCTTCTCATTTCATTTGCATTTGGCTCTCACCCGGGCCCCGGGCCTGCAATTATCCTGAATATCCTATTATTATGGTGTCGCAGATATTACTGTTATTCATGACTTTCTTCAGGATGTACTTCCGCTATTAGTAATGAATTTATTATTACCAAGGGCAGTGGTGCTTATAACAAAAGCATTTTCTGCGGATTGTATTTGTATATTTATTTTTACATTATTTCAATTTGGAAATTTCGTAGGTAATTGGTTCAAGTTAGTTAACTATGAATACGCTATTTGACTACTAGTCAAATCAGCAACTTTTATGAAATGTCAAAAACTATTTTTTGTATTAAAATAATAGGTTATGACGTCACACGCAAGTAAATGTTGACTACTCAAATAAATAACTTCTATATTTTAACTTGATTTATTTTAAATCGAATGTGGCATTTTTTTTAATGAATTTGTATTGGAAAGCTATATTCTGGTGAATAATTGCTGCTACTTGATCGTGACGGTGTTTGTAATCAGTCTGGGCTATGGATTTGCAAGCGCCGGTGATATGCTGGATTCGTTTCTGAACTACTATGGCAATGTCTGCAAAGGTCTGTCGGTAAATTTGGTGATTTAAGAATGTATTTTTTATAGTTACGGGTGTCTATTATTTGGTCCTGGATTGCCAGCATGAAACCTTCTGTCTCCGGAAGAGTTCGCCTCTCTGCAACCATAAGTTCGACGCAGCTTTGTCGACGTGAGGTTGCTCGAGCTCGTGACGTGTCTTCCATGAAGAGACTTCTGCTCCCATGCCGCAATTTTGTCTTTAATTTCAGTAGTACGTTCATTTCGTTGTGTGTTGTGGTCGTGGAGGTTAAGGGGTGTTATTCTTATATCTACTTGGGCTATTTTTTGGTGTAAGTTTGAATTTTGTGATCGTGTATGGAAGTATTTTCTTGAGAGATTTTATTTGGTTGTTGTGGAGGTTAACAATATCTATTACGCCCCTTAACCTCCACGACCACAACACACAACGAAATGAACGTACTACTGAATTAAAGACAAAATTGCGGCATGGGAGCAGAAGTCTCTTCATGGAAGACACCGTCACGAGCTCGAGCAACCTCACGTCGACAAAGCTGCGTCGAACTTATGGTTGCAGAGAGGCGAACTCTTCCCGGAGACAGAAGGTTTCATGCTGGCAATCCAGGACCAAATAATAGACACCCGTAACTATAAAAAATACATCTTAAATCACCAAATTTACCGACAGACCTTTGCAGACATTGCCATAGTAGTCAGAAACGATCCAGCATATCACCGGCGCTTGCAAATCCATAGCCCAGACTGATTACAAACACCGTCACGATCAAGTAGCAGCAATTATTCACCAGAATATAGCTTTCCAATACAAATTCATTTAAAAAAAATGCACATTTCGATTTAAAATAAATCAAGTTAAAATATAGAAGTTATTTATTTGAGTAGTCAACATTTACTTGCG
>JARACY010002811.1:0-38992 GCA_029255725.1 Scrobipalpa atriplicella
GAGGCAGCGGCCCTATCCAATCCACTGTACTATGTACTGTCGGGCTTGTTGAATAGGTAGGGCCTAAAAATAGGTAGAGTCCAAATATTGGCTTCTGACACAAAACCGATCGTCCTTCTCGAAACACCGCGGGCGCGTCAACACCCGCACTAGACAATAGGGCGTGCGAATTGCACAGGTGTTATCTTATCAGTGATGTAAGAGCGGGTCAGGTGCGGCTTGCTAGCGTGTGCCGGGCGGCAGTCGCGCGTTGACGGTCGACCGCGCCGCACGACCGAACCACCACCGCTAGTGCCTACATAGTGCCTTCGCAGTTTGCCTAACTAACACGTGTGCCTTACCGCTATAAAACAGGTTTTAATCCACACTAAAAAAAAACAATTAAGTCAAGTACTTTAGCGTGGGAATCGTATTGTTTACAAACATACGGTGACATTCGCGCGTGAAGAAGTTCGTTAGTTCAGTGAGTGTTACCATTCTTGTGGCTGTGATGTGTTGGTGATACTGATTGCTCGGGTTGTCTTATGGGAGCCATCAGGGAGCTGCGGAAGGGGGAGATGGCGCGGTCACCTCGCAGGGCTGGACATAGGCGCAGCAGGAGCCGATCGCGAGAGCTCACCAGGATAAGGACGCAGCTTAACGGAAAAGGTAGGATTATGGCAACATTCAACAGGTGCTGTAACTTTTGATATCTGAATGAAGACTAAAGCGCCGCAATATAGGTACACACACTGTTTGAAGCAGTTTATTTAGGCTCGTATTTACCTATACCTACCTAAAGCGATCTCAAGATTGAGAGCAATATTAAGTATGGATTTGACAGGTCGTTTTGTACTGAAATGACATTTCTGATACGAACTCAAACTCGCTGTCACTCTTGAGACACTCTTTAGCATTTTCGATCTAGTTTCTCTCTGTCCTACACAGCCCTGGCTTATCCACTAGGCTGAGTAGGCTTAAGCCTAGGGCGGCAGATTTTGGGGGGCGGCAAAATTCGCCAAAAATAAATAAATAATAGTTTCTGGCTGAAATCAAAACCCTAATAGTGTATATTTTATCATTATTATTGTGTTATATTATATGTAATAATATTGGTCGTCTTACACCCATGTCGAAAACTGTCTGCGACATTTTTATGTACGAGTATTCGAGCTTGTCGTCAAGTCATCGGTTCGACGACAAACGACGACAACCGCATATACAATTGACGACATCCGACGAGAACCGACGACAGGTTCGGATGTAAGACTGTTTGCGACATAGGTGTGGGTGGGACCACCTAATACTATACCTTCAGGCCAGGCCAAAAAAAAAACGGCTGAGGTGAAGCCGGATGGGATGGGTTGAGGGGGCGGCAAAATTTGAATAGCCTACAGGCGGCAAATGTGCTAAGACGGCCCTGGTCCTACACTATATTCACAGGAAACTTAACCATTCATGAGTGAGTAAATGGTCATTAACCATATGGTGTGTTGTAATAATCCAACCTTGGTCATATCTGTGGTCAAATACCATTTTTAAGAGCGACTCCAGGTACATGGTCAATTTCGAAACGCTTTGGTTCAAAAACGTTGCGTGATCGGTCATTATCATGCATCGAGACTGGTGTTCATTAAATAATAAAATGGGTGCACCAGACGTGTACCCACTTGTTATAATCTTAAAGTTATGTACTATAAACGATATAATTATGATTGCAATCAGTTATAGTTAAACTTATAAAACACTGCACTTGACAGGGTTGTAAAACTTTAGACAGCATACCTAATTGAGACTCAGAAACAAGTCTACTATACCTACTGTGATTTGAGGATTATACTCGTAATAATACTACCCAAGAACATATTTAGATACTGAGTACCTATAGAAAATCTATAGGTAGGTGGGTCTTCTTTCTTTCTTCTTCTTCAATGTCAATTCTTCGATTGCTTGTTCATAATCATGAGTATATTTTTTAATTATATCAAATGACAAAACACATTGCTTTTAAATTATTGAAATAAAAAAAATATAATTATGTAGGTAGTGAGATAGAGCCTCTATGAACATTTTCCAAATTGTATTGCTCTATAGTCAACTTGCAATAATAAGTAACGTTAACATAAACAAAACAAAAGGTAAATCAATCAATAACAAACACAAATCCTTATTTTTGCCTCACAAAGGAAAGCTACTCTTTACAGAAACAACACCCAAGGTGAAGGTCAAATATGAACATCAATACATCCATAATACAGCCTTTAGACAGCCTTACACGGTTGATGTATTACATGATTATAAGTTACAGATAAACGTTACAAGATAACGATGAGCAAAATTACCAGCTTCCGCCATTTTGCGTGTTATTGTTTACATCATCCTGTGTTACGCTAATCGCATGTTAACTCGTATTCTTTGATCTTGTCTACAGCATGTGAAATTTTGCGAGAATGCGCCCATGAAATTTTTTTTTCAAGGTTTATGTAGGTTGTCAGTTTACATCAGGAAGACATAAAATTAAATAACCTTTGATAATATTTGCGCATTTTCATATCTATTAGATAGGAAATTGTGAAATCTACGAGAGCATCTCTCACCTATCATGTTTTTAAGATAGGTTAAATAGGTTATTTTACTCACACAAAAAAGCTTTGATACAAATTTTACCTACACGTGACCAAAGGCAGCTCTTGATGCTTTGATTTAGGAACTATAGGCAAGGTTAGGTGGTTTACCAGAAAGAAAATGCCTAACTAGATTATCTTTCAGGAGAGCAAGACATGTACGCACATATTGCACGTGCCCTGATTTCAGTAGGTAGCGAATCCAAACAGATTTGCATCGACAGAAATAGGCGATGATAGAGTCAACGATACAATGAATTGAGCGATTAATAAACAGGAAAATCGGGATCCGTTTAAATATTAATACCTAAGCGAAATATTTATTAGTAGCCGTTACTGAAAATCAGGTGCAAGTTCGCGATAATAAAGTTTGAAATTTTGCTTAATTTGAAAGTGATTTTTTCCTGTGAAAAGTTTCTAAAAATATCTGATATCGATTTCTTCCACTTCGGTTTCTAATCAGTTTATCTTGAACCATACTTAATGGAGAATAAAAAATATGGTAGGTACTTTACCCGAGTCTAATGTATAAGTAAGTACCTAAATACTAGAGAAAAACAATACCTACCCTACCTCTTTTTCAGACGTGGCAAAAACATTTGGCGAAAACGGCTTTCGAGTCTATACGTCTCTTTCCTATAGGTTCATTTGGCACTAGTATAGAAGCTTATAGGTACTATTATGAATTTTATTACAAAATACGTTGGTTAAAAATCCACATGAAAGTCCGTGGCTTGCATCGATTATTTTGGTTTTGCAGTCGGCCCGCCCTTGACACCGTTGGGCTACGTTCAACCGAAATCGTGCAGTTCACTTTTAAACATTTACGATTTTTTAGGGTTCTCTTTATCTTTTCTACATGTATATTTTTTATATGTAGGTACTTAAATGATACTTTATTTATTTACTTTATTATTTTATTTAAATGAATGTAAGTACCAACCTACAAACTAACCTTCGCCTTTATTTGTTGTTTTAAACAAGCAAGATATGATATCACCTGCGTTTTATTATTATTGTTTTACTCTAATGTTATTTCCATTTCGCAATTTTATTTTAAACAGTCATTTAATTAAAACTTAAGCAACTTTAACAATTTCTTATAGGTAAGTATTAAACTTATTAACCTTGTTTTATAATCTAAGTATACTTATACAATTTATAGGATCAAATATCAAATTAGTGCACCTTGAACTTTCAAATTAAAAATAACAGAAATTAAATTTGTAGTTTTGGGTACCTAACCTAAATGTAAGCGAAATTTCCGCAATTTCCCTTGTCATAAATCACGTCCGTAAGAGTAATAACGTTGGGAACTAGCGCGCCAGCGACTTCTCAAATCAGTAATCATATAACATAAACTAAACGAATTAGAACATAAATATGAAGTGTTTTATGTCCAATAATATCAGCGTTTATTGTCAAACTAGGCACTGGCTTTCTCCGGCACTTGTCACCCTATTCACCAGTATATACATATTTTCAAAACCACTATCTCAATATCTACTTTATGATAAGCATTTGCTTAAAAATGTTATATCTGAAGTCTTGTGTTGTTATGTGTGGTTTTATTTAAATGCTGCGGGCTTATCAAGGGTTTTTTCTTTAGATAAGATGATCTCTGTGTGAAAAATCTTGCAAAGAAGAGATTAGCATATTTCGTAAAAAAAAAACGTATAAACTAGAACACGTCATACCAACTAACATCAATGTAAAAAGAAAATATTTTTGTTTGATTTGGCTCGCCAGGGTCCATTGGAATTTTTGAGAGATACGCGTACCTACCTCTACCTATTTTATGCGCCAATTTTATTTATGTTTTTTACTTAATTCATTGAATGATTTATTGAATGCTTCAAAATTTCCCAAAGCTATGTAGTCAAATATATTGTAGGTACTCATATTGTATATCGACGCTACTAACGATTCTGCGATACGTTAATACCTATATAAAATCGTATTTCTCCGATTTATACGCTTGCTGGCAACTCTACGTCGTGGCTACTATGCGTCCGTTACGGCCCGGTCACCGTAACGCGCTATAATGGTCGATTTGGCTAGTATGCGTCCGTTACGGCTCTGTCACCGTAGCACGCTATAATGGACAATTTGGCTTTCTCTGAACCTCATGTTTTGATGTGCGCTCCAGTGACATGAATGGCATGTTGACATGAGCTTGCATTCCGCACATTTCCATACAACATTATGTCTAACCTACATGCGTTGTGGAAATGGTCGTAAAAGAATACTAGACGTAACAAGAACTGGACCTAATAGACCGAAAGGGTTGGCATATCTCTGGCGCCATCCTTAGTCACTTTGTTGTTACTTCGTAAAAGATCTTTGAGTTCCTTTATCCTAAAATATTGAACGAATGGTAACAGACTGTCCAAAATGCGGAATTGCAAAAGTCAGATATTTAAAGTTTGTAGATGCGCCCACGGAAAAATGCGCTCATTTGTATCAATTTGATGCAAACAAAAACCTATTAGAAAGCATCGTGTCTTGTCATTCCTAAGATGCATTCATTGCCCTTAGTTAAAAACACTTCAGATAAAAAAAACATTCATCATCTTCATATACCCGGCATCTGTTTTCCATCGCTCGCCAAACGCTGGGAAAATTCAATAATTTTGATTCATGATTTATTTTTGCACACCTGTTGTGGTTACAGGCTACCGCGCCTCCTGTGAGTATCGGAACTTTACATACATACATAAAATCACGCCTTTATCCCTAGTGGGGTAGGCAGAGCAAAAACGACCTAAACAAAGGTCGTTCCGCCACGTCTGACAAGTTTTGAGGGATATTATTATTAAAGATGATTATGTATATTTCTATAGTGACGAGTTGTCAGCCCATCGCCTAAATTACAATACTCTGAAATCCTCGAATCTATTAGCTGGTTTTTACAGCATGCCCGAGAGGAAATGCTGCTGGCACATTCTATGTTTTTCTATCACTCCCAGTCTAGCATGGAAGTAACTTTGAACGAGATTTTACGCAGCGACTTACTTTTTACTGTGTCTTTAGTGCATGTGTTTCTACTATAATAATACTCACTAAACTATAGTACGATTGAACATCAAAGGCGAAAATAAATAAGTGCTATCACAAGAAAACAATATGTTTCTTTAATTTATAGACGAAAATGAAAATTCCCATTTTTCTGTGGTTCAAAAGGGTTGCTGTAGTATTACGGTTGATTGTATAGCGGCTTAATTAAAAATGTTAACGTAGATTTCAGAACTCTTAACAATTTTAATCTATGACATAAAATGTGATTCATATTTATACAGATGGGAGGTGGCTTCCTACTAAGTTAGCTTGTATTTAAGATATTATAATTCCTTAAAACATCAACACCTCCACTGCTGCGTATAATCCGATTCATTGACGAGAATCCTACGTGTTATTCTTATCTCAAACTGTTTGCACACCTACATACATTCAGCTATCTCTCTTTCTAAATATTTACAAACGTTTTGTTATTTTATCTTAAAATATAGTTTTACCTGATTGCGTTCTAAAAATATAACAACCGACAACCACAATTATTGGTTGCATTGCATTGGTATCCCCAAAATATATGGCTCCTTCTTATCGAATGGGGTTTCGAGACTTTTGACTCGAAGGTATTTAATAGACAACTACTCGAAAATTATCTACCTAACAAACATAGATTACTTATCATTGTAGAAACAAAGGCAAAAAAAGGGCAGAAACTTCCAAGGTATTCTTGCATTATTCGCACCAACCGAAAAGTTCCGCAACATATTCTTAGCCCACCAGACGCCAAATCTCAAAGTCGTATATCAAAAAAATCATCTGAAGAAATTCCATCGTATATTTTCTGCAGATCGATGGATGGTATGTCGTCATTCTTTCACGTTTGGCACGCGCTTGGCGTAGCATAGCCATAAAACCTATGTTGTTTTTGTTGTAATACAACTATACGTGGAATAGCGTTTGTTTACCTACATATAAAACATGACATGGTAATGATATTTTATAAGTTAGTGTTAAATTGAGCTTGTCTACAGATTTGTTCTAATTCTAATCAAATTAGGAACAATGATAAAAATAACAGCATTGCGGGGTGGGTGGGTAGATATGAGTACCTATATTATCATGGAGATATATAGTAATATAAGAGTAATATACTAAGTACGTACAAGTACTATTATGACCTGACAGAGTCCAAAATCTCAAACATTAGATGGAAAATAAAAGTGATATGGTGTTATAGTTGTCTGATAACCATTCAGTTGTTCCACATAATTCAATCTACCTACACTCTACAACCAATTCACTGTCAATTGCACATCTAATTCAGTTCCATCGATAGCCCGTATCCATTAAGCAGTGATTGATAGAGTAGTTCCTGAAGCAGATGCTTGCTCCAGAAATGCAACTGAAGGTCAATGGCACAGCTTCCAGTCAGAGTCAAGGGCGCAGACGGATTGAGGCATGGCGTCGCGGGCGCGCAGCTGTGCCGAGTGAAAAAATACATTTATACGCAATTCTGTACTTGAACGTGGTTAGAGGCAACCTTATCACTTAGTGATCTCTTCCGGGTGACTTTTGGAATAAGAACATGTATCAGATATTAAAAACAAACATTTTGCGGAAACAAAAAAACTAAATTAACTAAACTATTATTAAGTTGAATAACTACTCCACCATTTCTTGCCACTCTCATAACATTTACCTAGTAGTCTAAATTCAAGACCTACTCAAGAATAGAAATTATGGTGTCAGTAAGTACCGTAATTTGTGCTTTGACTGGCTAGCTAGGTATTTCTCCTTTTCGCAAGCTTCAATCAGATTGGCCACTAAAGCTAAGCAAGCGCCCTTGAGTTATATAGGTCAGCGAAGTGCTCTACAGATATCTGTGTGCGATTGACTGCCTCACCTGTTGACCTCACTCTTAAGGACCTGATCTGGAGGAGCTCTTGACACCATCACACTCGAAATCTTCCTTATCTAAGGCTTCATAGATATTGTATATGTTCTTATTTTTTTTTTATGTGTCCAAACCCGTGGTTAGCTGTCTATAATTTGTGGTCGCGGGCTAAAAATGATAGAAAAAATATCTACCAAGGCTGCGCCTAGGAGCAAGACAACCTACGTTGCAGAAATGCATCAGACTTCCTTTACTCGTGCAAGTTTATTCATCGTATACACACTAAACTATTTTGATCTTGATGGAATACTGATGTAAAACGTTCATTTATAAGTGTTATGAAATTATGTATTATTATGTTTTTTGTATTATTATTATTACAATAACTATAATTATTGTATTATAATTATTGTATTATTATTACAATAAACTAAAAAAAATTATATAGGTACCTACATAGGTACAATACTACGTTGAATTATGATGGTGCTGTGTCAAAGAAATAGATAACTAGCTATTTATCTAAGTATGATTTCCAATATCATGTTTTATCAGATATATCCATAACTCAATATTCCTCCATGCATTCACACCTTTCGCCCTAAATATAAATGCTAATCAAACCCTATTTTAAAATTTTATTATATACGCCCGAAAAGTGTTTTATGTGATTGTTGTTGCACGTATAAAGGTATATGTACCTACGTACATTCTACAATCATCCTAACATAGACTGTATTGGTCATTATACCGCATACCATGTTTGACCCAGCTGCAGCTAGTGCGGCGCTAATGGATGCGTACGCGCTGCACCTCACGCAATCAGCGCACGTCCGCTCGCATTCCCAAGCGTATCTGATTTTAAAACTTATTCTTATGAGGACCACCAGGTTAATTTTAACAAAAAATTAATATTAGTACTCCGTTCAATCAATAATATCCAGTAACATTTAGAGAGTTATGTAGAAGTCGTAAAAGTAGATCAAATTCTGGTCATTGCGCACGTAGAATCAGTACCTATGTAATAAGTCACTTAAAAAAAATTAAAAAACTTTTCGGACTAGATTTCCCGAAGGTGTTAACTTAGCTCTACTTTACCCGTACGTACGTGTATGTGGCTACTCAATAATATTACACAAAAATGCCATGTAATAGATTAGAGTAACAGACAGTCTGTGCCGGCCTTGACCGGCGGGCGCGGCCACCGGTCCCTCCGGCGTCATGCTCCGGTCTAGTCCAGACCGGACGCCGGACGCACCCGCCGGCGCCGGCCCGGCCCAATCTGACCTGTCTGCTTTCACCTGGAGAACAACTCTATTTCTGCTTGGAGGCAGAAATGTTTTCTAGTGGCTTTTTGACCCTATTTATTATGCTGTCAGCATGATGGTATAAATTTACTGACATGACAGGTTTATTACGCTGTATAAAATATATTTTTAAAATATTGATGTACCTGTATTTATGTATTACATAAATCTGTTATCAGCTATGACACTCGACTACTTATTTTCTATCGGACGGGGTATGTTAGGCAGCTATAGTATGTAAGGCGGTATGTTAGACGAGGTATGTTAGGCAGGTATATAAAATACAAATTTATTTTAAATACAATCTCTTAGTTAAAAGTTTTGCAAGTTTATCATTAGAAACTCCCCAATCCAGTTGTTTTCACATTTGCCGAAAGACTGTTCGCAAATCCAGTTTCTATTTCCGCTTGAATGCCAAAGTGATAATGGCTGACGTAGGCAGGGTTACCAAATGCTTTACTTTTTATGCTTTTAGCTACTAAATATAACGAGGAAGTGATGAAAAGTTTCCTCTAAATGTATGTAAACAAAGCTCACATTATACCAAATATTTTGTGACTAAGTAATATTCACTAATTTTTCACTCTACATTACCGAAATCGGTGGTGAATAAGTGTGGTCCCTAATCGGCGCAGACGCTAACTAAAGAAATTAAAGCAAAAAAATATCAAAGTTTGTAAATAACATTATATTCTAGCAACGTAAGTAGTAGGTAACCCTAAAGTTTGAATAGTCTCTCTTCCTCAAACTATAAACTATGTTTTATATAGTGAGTGCTGCGTATCATGTGATGACGGATTTCAGTGTCTATTTACTACAATTAAAGAGCAAATATTTGGTTTAGGGGAAACATAAGACACCTACGCAGATTTCTGATTAAACGTGTTGCTGAATAAACTGGAAGCAAAAAGCTGGTTTCGCTTTACTTCAATTTAGTTTAGCTAATATAGGAATCTAAGGCTGAAATACCCTTAGTACTACACAGTTCTTTCTGAAATGCAAGACATGACGAATAAATACCCCTTTTGATGCTCTGCCTACCCTGTTAGCCTTACAGTGTAAATAAAGGCTAAGGACGTGATTATCCTATTAATTTTAACGTTGGCGGTTAAGAACCTAGTACAGTCAGCAAAAGAGACATCTGGACAGGCCCGCTCGAAACGGATGCGATTATTTCAGGAAATTGTTTATGGATTTTCATGAAATTTCGTGTGTTTGCACAGTCGATTTACCGCAACAAATGTACGAAATTTCAAGAAAATATATTAATAATTTCCTGAAATTATTTCATCCGTTTGGAGCAGCCCTGTCCAGCAATCGCCTTTGCTGGCTGTAACCTGTTTTTTAGGTATATAATAATTTTCATGACAAAATATGAAAACCCTTAAAAAATAATATAGGTAAATGTCATAATTGTTTGGCCTCAAAGATCTTTTACAATCTGCGTTTTCTTTTGTTTTCCTTCTGAATGGCATCTGTCGCAGCTACCATCCTAAATTTTACATAGTATAGTTAAAAGGACGAGATACTATTTTTAGGGTTCCATAGTCAACTAGGAACCCTTATTTATTTACTAACCAGAGACAGAGTTACAAACTATATGCATTCTCACCATCTGCCCTTGGCCCCACTTGGCTCAAACTCGCTTATTCCATTTCTCATTCTCACGTCTCAAAGAACAACATTTCGTAAACATTATAATTGCCATGAAGTTATGGTATGAACTGAGCTGATGTTTTCTTTCGTATTTTTCCCACGCTGATTCGCTTTGACTAATGTTTATGTAAATTGTAAACATAGGAATCTTAAAAATATATTTATGTCAACTTTGCTTGATGATTCATATAATTTCTTGTGTGTTGAAAATTATCTACATTATACTTTGCTTTTCTATATTTAATACATAAATAAGTACATAAAATCACACCTTTATCCGTAATAGGGTAGGTAGAGCAAAAACGACCTAAACAAAGGTCGTTTCGCCACGTCTGACAAGTTTTGAAGGTTATTATGGATAATAGGTACAGTACACCATAATGAACCATAGATAATAAATAATATTATTATCCAGTACTACAATATGGGACAACATTATGGATTGATTCGGTGGTTGAATACTCCGCCATCTAGAAGAACTCTTATTTGTATAGGTACTGGTAGTTTAATTTATCTTCAGGCTAGCCTGGAAGAGCAAACGAGGTTTTGTGCCGCACCTACTACTTGCAATTGTCGAAATACCTGGCCTCGCAAACACGCAAGACACGCATCAAATCTACTCAAACTCAAACATCTAGGTTGGTAATCAATATTTAATCTGCACGTTATGTATGGAGTTCAAATCACTTTTATAAACCCGATTAAAATTATTTATTTCATGCTGTCTGTATATTCTATCTCTTGGATACTACTTAAGCGATAATAACCACGGAGTGTCAAACATCTTGTTATGATCCCTTGGTGTGTCTTACGATCAATTGCTCGCGCCATCTTCGACTGTATCACGGCCACGGTCCTCTTGACTCCTCAAGAGCAAACCCAGCCCTAATGTAAAAGTAAACTGACCAAACTACAACGCGCTATTTATCACTCGGTAGTCTTATTAATTATCCCATGCTATACTACAGCTAGGTATAGTTAAATCTACGTCAAAGCTACCACACCTACAATACTAACGAGGGTTGACCACGCAATATTTATGTCATAGTCCCACGGATAATAATCACGCTGAATTATGCTACCACTAGGTATATAAAGCCTGTTCATTATGACTAATTAATTAACAACTATATTTAGCTGGACATGAATACTGATATACGGTTGTACAGGGTGTTTCTGCACAACTGAAAATAACTTTCCTACATTACAATATTGAAACCATAGGACCAGTAGGTATTTTTATCAATTCCAGTCATTCTTCTTACGTACAGAAATATAAATACACATACACAATACCCTTATACGACCTTATTTTTTTAGATACACCGAGCTGCGAAAAGAATAAACAAATATAAAAGTTTTTCGCGAGATAACAAGTATTTTATAATCCAGGTGTTTTTCTGGAAGCAATAGCTACTAGCAGCCTTCGCAGAAATGAGATTTGTACCTTGAACTGTTACCGAAGAATTTTTCAGCTATCTTGTTGTGCTTCATGGAATCATGAGAACATCACTGTTTTAGTAAACTACATCCTAGAAATTCGGAAGTTAATTTGGTCGTAAATCTTCACAGCTGATTTGTTCGACATCGACTCTTACCCCAGGTATAAAAAAAATCTGACTTTAGGACATGAACCTACCCATGAAACTGAACAATTTTCCCTAAGGAATATAGATTAAACCACGAAAACCCGCGAGGTGAAAATTTTGCTGTCGTTCGTACGATACCAAGACTATTGCAATATTCATGGATTTTCGCAGAAATTTACTTTACCCACCCGTACCTAAGGCTCGTATTTATAAAGCGCTCTCAAGATTGAGAGCAACATTGAGTATGGATTTGACAGGTCGTTTCGTACAGAAATTATATTTCTGAACTCAAACTCGCTGTCAATCTTGAGAGCTGATTATAAATTCGGGTCTAAGATTCTACGTAAGTAAGACAGGCGGCACGGCAGTGTAACGGAAAACATGATTATCTGTCAAGTTAAACAGACACCAGTTGAATTTAAATACCTAGTTATCAAGAGTCAGCCGACTTGTCCTCGTACTCCATAAACTCCATTAGCCGTATAAGCAGTTGATAACAACCTATTGTCGTATTATAGTACAATGTAATTATAACAATAATAAAGTGTAATGAATGTGTCAAGAAACTTAGATTGCTCGAGAAGGTTTCAGCTTATAAAAGAACTTAAAGAACTGCACTATACGGTGAAGTCCAATTTCATCCTATTACAATATCACGAAGAACACCGTTAAAACACAAATATATGAAGTCACGTCTGTAATTCTGTATCCCATCACCTGACTGAGATGGAGTGTCAACAACGACCTCATAAAAGGGCGTCTATGCCATTTGTAACAAGTAGGTAATAAGGAAAATATCGACAGTGCATTACTACTTATAGTGATAGGTTGTCAGCCCATCGCCTATTACTACGATAATCATTATAACCTATGAAAGCTCCATAGTACTTCGGGTAGATAAGATACCATACGTGTATTGTATGTTGTGTGATGTCGACTCTATCTGGGCCAAGGTAAACGTGAATGCACCACTCACAACTTCACTAGGGATCGTGTTACTTAATGGTACCTGCTGCTGTCACACGGTAGAGGACAATGCAGCCTGCAAAAAACAATGCTGACGTGCGTTAAAGGAAAACATAGGTACTTCTTCATAGTTTTTTTTTTTACTTGGAACTAAATATAAAAATATTTTTATTCATAATTACACTTAGTCGATCATAATATTATCATCAATCATTGATAGAGTTTTTTTTTTATATTGATTCTACATACACATCAGTTCTTTTCTTTTTACCTGAGCAGAATGACTCAGAAAACGCTATGCACCACCATTTCTGGTCTGCTACCGCTAGACGCATAGTTTTGATGATGATGACGTCATCACTTTCGCCTCGAACGGTCACGGTCAGCATGCTCCAGCCATAGATTAATCACAGAACAGACAGTACACTTCAAACAGAAATACAAATGTATTTTAGCTACCTAGGAACCAACGGGGTGCCTTAACCTTAAGGCAACAACAACACAACATACGAATTTGAATTTAAAAACTGTACCAAACTCATTTTTATCTTAGTACCGCGAAAGCCTTTAAATTAGCTTGTTACCTACAGCGACCAGCCTATGGAAAGAAAGCTAATTATCATTTGTAAGAAGTTACAAAATAACATCGATTTTAGGACTTTAACTTCTGTACCATTTATTCTATGGTGTGTCCGGCCGGCGGCGTCGCTGCGCACGCGCATCGGTCGGTGCACGCGCACGCAGCCGTTCCGCGCAGGCGCCAGCTTTATGATCGGTACTGGACGAGTGTAGAGAGAAATCGGTTGTATCCAATCGTGATACTTTAAAACTGCTGAATGAGTGTTTATGTATATCTATCTAATATACAAACAAAAAGAACTCTAGTAAGATAAGACTAGTAACCAATGTTGAAACGATATGGCTGCCGATATTTTTTGAGCTACCAAAGCGGGTATTGAATAATCAATATTTAACGTGGTTAATTATGATTTTAATCAATATTTTACAAATATTTTGTTCTGCTTTCTATTTTTCGATGTTATCTGCTTGAAATCCAATATCAATGATTTGCCAAGGTCTGGGCCAGCCCAAGTCGTGTCAATGAGCGTTTAACACGATACTATCAAATATTAATAAACAGAACACGCACAAGCCACTACCTAGCTAAGCTATGACGCCTACTTATGACTATTTTCGGACCACTTTGATTAGCTAATTAAATTAAAGGTATTCTTGAAGATGTCATCCTCACATAAGCAATACGATACAATGATGGAATGTTATTGGTACCTACATGAGATCACGCTAAATATTATCAAATAAGATGTAGGCAGAGATTTTAAACATCAGTTGTTGCCATGATATTTTTGTTTTGAGGGATATTTTTATTTTTAGATAGGTACTTAGGCATGCTGTTTTGTTAAATCAGCATATCGCCTTAATTACTGTAACAATTTACTTCGTATATATATTTGGAGAGGCGCATGTCCAGCAGTGGACTGTTGTGGCTGATGATGATGATGATGATATATAATAACCATATGTTCTTAATTAAATAAAAAAACAATATGAAGAGAACACTGAGTAGCTCTACCGGCCTTTAATTTTAACCGACCAGCCATTTGACTCAGCCAGCTATCCCATTTACCGCTAGGAATAATAAATTTGCTAAACCGTAGCAAAGATGAAAGATAAGCCTTTCAGTCTAAAGTACTTCCTAATATGTAGGTACTTTAGCTCTATCAATAAACTAGCTGACATTTAAAACAATCACCGCTGAGCATTATGTAGGCAATTGATTGTGGTATCGGTAGTAATAGCAAGATGCGCGTCCTTGCGCAAGCGCATTCGACCGCGGCGATTCACATACTCCAATCAACGAGGAATTTGTTCCGGAGAAAATTCCTAAGTTGCTGAAATTTTGCAGGGTGATAAAGTAAATTGACGTAGATTATAAATTCAGAATAATCCAAAAGTAAATTAGTATGGATCACACGGTCGTTGAGCATTGTGTAGGTAATTGATCGTTCTGGTATCGGTAGCGAAGCAAGATGCGCGACCTTGCGCGGGCGCATTCGACCGCGGCGATTCACATTACTCCAATCAACTAGAAAATTGCCGGAGAAAATTCTAGATTTGCTGAAATTTTTCAGGGTGATAAAGTAAGTAAGTAGGTGGTGTTGCTAATATTTAGGGCAAGTGTTGATGAAAATAGGTGATACATAAAATTACAATTTTCTTTCTTTAATATTTTCGTGAAATCTCGTCGTTTTTAAGTAGCTAAGTGGGATAAGTGGGTTTTGTGTACCTATTTCAATTTATCTTTCCGTTGAATTTCAGCATCTCAGGAATTTTATGTCCTCGTATGTAGTTTTTCAAAGTCCTTCAAACTCTTCATTGACTGGGGTATATCCTAGCAACACCCGCGCGCTTAGCTATCGAGAACGTTCCAGGAAAACAGTGAAACTGCATTGATTTTACAAACAGGAAATCGCTTCACAATTTGGCCTAGATTCGAACCTGTATACACCGGTAGTAGGTACTTAATAGAACCCTCTCGTATGCAACTAATAATTACAATCTCGAATTTTCCTGGAATATTTGACTGTATTAGTTTTGTATGCAATACAGTCTACTCTAAAAAAGGTACCTGATGTCCAAAATTCACATACTAGAAATCAATTAATAACATGGGCGCTTTGATGATCATTTTTAGATTTTATTCGAAGGATATTTTCGGAAGTAAGCTATGAAAACGTTTATTTTCATACGTAGAAGTATAAACACGTAACAGAACAGATAAAACCTAAACCACAGAAATTACCTCCGTTTATGTTTGTCCTCATTATATCGATTAACTTTGTATTGTATCTCTTAAAATGGCTATCATTATTGATATCTAAATCACATTTTGTTTTTATAAGTTATTATCCCGTAAAATTACCGGAAATAGAGATCAGATGAATGAAGGTCGATCGTATTATGAAGTTAATCTAACAGACATATAACAACTATAACTTATCTAACCACAGTCCGTGAAATTGCAGTAGGTATTATACTTTGTTGATGATGCATATCAGAAATCGGCAATGATTTTTGACGACTTTTGGATCTCTACCTTAATCACTTATAATTATGAAGTTATTTTAAGTTCCTGATTTTATTATAGATATGATACAAATCAAATGTTAACCTTGGGAAGCTGTAGATTTAAACACCGAAAGATAATTTTAATTTAATGATTTTGATATTTAACCATTTGATCTTGATAGCGTATTCAATTTTAACATCAAGGCTAGAATAAACAGACAATTTACTTTTTTTATAGCACTGTATTTTGTGCACCCATTATTTTACGAATTATTTTTATATCTGTCAAAAATCAAACTGTTTTGTTTTGTTAACTGTTTTGTTGATCCTAGCGATAGAGATAAATCAATATGCTATTTATAGGATTACCCATACTTTTGATCGATACTATACGATGTATGGTTTTAATAAATATGTACTCCCCTATTTAAAACAGTGGGAATAATATTACCTTATACCCAGAATAACCGGAATAAACCCAAAATAAACCTCACAATCTCGCAAAGTATCTCATCTGAGAAAACCTAAGTATGTTGATGTTTCAGTATTATGTCAAGCCATACCATAATGTCTATCTAGCTGGATGCTATTCTCGTCCCCATGTGACGCAATGTCCAGCCGTGACGACACGATGACGTCACTGCCTAGCCCCTCAATTCCAACGTGGAGGCTTTGACATTTTACGCGTGTAGGAAAAGAGTAGGTCATTTGGTTAATGATGTCTATAAAAGGTGTTAATAGTTAGTCCATTTATGTCGAATAATTTCAAACATTTCCACATTTATATCACGCATTTATTTAGGCCTTACCGGTTAGGTTAGAGAGGTTAAAGTCTCATGAAACATAAGGTGCACTTTATATTATTTAAAATCTAGCAAGATATTTAAAGGAAATATACTTACCTAGTTAATATCATTCTAAGCACACAAACTTTCAGAAAACCTCATTGATTTGAAACCGTTTATTTTCCTGGTGGTCGAAGTCGATAATGTGGCTTTTGTCTCGACCAACCTTGGACATGGACTCCAAGGTGACCAGCCAGACGCTTCACGACGCTTATTGTTCTTTATTTTGACAGTAAAGATCACGGAAGAATGACTGCTCCTTTTAACTTCAAATTAGGTAGACAAGTCAGCTGTTACCTATTTGCGTAGTAATTTAGTATGGATACAGGCCTTTTGCTACACCCACACTAGATTAAACAACATAGAATGTGCCAGCTACCTCTCAGCACGGACATACTGTAAAATCCTACCTAACCAAAACATGCATAAAATCACGTCTATTTTCTCTTACGTGTAGAGTGGCAACGTATGTCTAGCCAAATATTAATATGTTTTAAAGTGAAGCTTAGGTATTAAAATCACACAACACAGTCACAACACAACGGTAGTCAAGTTTAATCGATCGATTAGCTAACTATTAAATAATTACTTAACCAGTTCCAATGAAAGGTGATTAACATTTTCTTTGACCAAGCCACGAATAAATATTTAAGTAGGTACCTAATGAAATGACATAGGTACCTTTAAAAATAATAGAACTAGCACTATTATATGTATAGGGTTTTTGCACCACTTACAGCGCTGTGCTTCTATACATTCATACATACATATAATCACGCCTTTCTCCCTAAACCTGCCCCTGTAGCATGCCGACGCGCGATAACGTATATATCGCATCTATCTGTCAAACTCCCATACAATTTGATAGATAGATGCGATAAAATGTGTGATAAAACGGCTATCACGGCCTTATCGCGGCCGCATGCTACGGGAGCTGCATTTAAACCTAAACTCTCTTTAGAATGTTTCCTTCGTCATAATCATAACATAAACCATTCTAGCAGCCAGACAGCATTTCTAATGAGCTAAGTAGTTTATTACCAACCAACCAAAAGCCAGACTTACTTATAATGATGCAGTACTTACTATGATCGTATTTTAGGTTGCAAATTGTAGATATGGTGTAATAAATTTATGATTAAGTAGTGGTTGTATTTGTATCTAATTCTGCGCAGGAGAGCCTCGGTCTGCACGGAGATAAACATTGGTAGCAATTCGTGGTTGAAAAATACGCGACTTAACTAATACCTGTCCCTTTCTATCATGAGAGAACAGAACGGGATGGCAATAATTTTAGTTAAGTCGTGATGGTTACGAATCGGGCCCATTGCTGAATCACGGTTTTTTTTAATCTTACGCCTATCATGAATCATGAAACAGCGCACGTTTTTAAGCAAGAGTAATAAAAAAAATATAAGTACTTTATAACTAAACAAACCTGATTTTTAATCACGAATCTAATTAATACGATTAAAGTATTATGTATTGACGAAGCATGTAGCTGATTGAACTTTCTTAACTTACGAGATGAGAGGATAATGCCGCAAGTAGAGTTTAGTAAAGTAAGTTTTAAATCAAATCCATACTATAATATTATAAATGCGAAAGTAATTATGTCTTTCTATTTGTTTGTGTAACCTAGAGACAGACATAGGCTACTTTTTACGTCGTGCAAATACTTTTTTCTCACGGGAAAACTCATTTAGCACAAAATGAAACCGTGGGCAGAAAGCTAGTTACAGTATAAAACATACATACATACATAATATCACGCCTTTATCCCTAATGGGGTGGCAGAGCAAAATCGACCTAAAAATAGGTCCTTCCGCCACGTTTGACAAGTTTTGAGGGTTAATACAGATGATAATTATGTATATTACCATAGCGACAGGTTGTCAGCCCATCGCCTATATTGCAATACACTGAAACCCTAGATTCCCTTAGCTGATTTTTACAGCATGCACGGGAGGAGATGCAGCTGGCACATTCTATGTTTTTCTATCACTCCCAGTCCAGCATGGAAGTTATAGTATAAAACATGTTTGCAAAAATCGCCATGCAAGGTGAAATTTCGCGCAAAAAAATGGTATGATACATTTAACTTGTTGACCGTGGGCTAGTGGTTTACCTTGGAAACCACGAGCTGACTCAATCATCCCTGGAGGTCATTATCAAGTAGGTACAACAGAACTACTGACAACATGAACACTGATATCATTCATGCTCAATACAATGGTAGACTAGACAGATGTGGAAGATTCTGATAATTTGATTTGTAAGCGAGCCGAAGATGATTACGCATTGGGCCTTAATTTCGTTATCATTTTTGATTGAGGTAGGTACTATGTAGGTACTTGTAGAAGCACTTAGAAATTAGATTGAAACAATTGAAGCTTTTAGGAATGGCTATCCATAAGCAATCCTATAAAGTGGACGTTATGGGAAGTGGGACTTGTGAGAAGTGGACGTTTTGAAAAGTGAACGTTTTAGGAAGTGGTCCTTATGAAACTAAAAGGAAATTGTGGAATTAGTAGACAGATAAAGTAAATCGTATATTTTGTAAAAGATTTATAAAAGCCGCATATCATTATGTTTATAAACGGCTCTTTCTTTACCTTATGTGGCTATGTAAGGTAAGTAATTAATTACAGGTCATTGTCATGTAAATAATTACAGGTAGGTCATTGTGGTCTGTGATTGATACGTATCTTTACGGAACTGTGTGAGTCATCTGGAGTACGTTCAGTCGACCCAGTTCGATATTTATACCGATCGAATCTTATACTAGTGGGACGCACTGAACGTGCACCTTAGCCGCTGTCAGATAAAACTTCACTTCCGGTGCGCCTTTGAACGGGCCGGATAAAAATTAACCAAGTCGAAATTTCGTCTGACAGGTGTCTCTGAACGGGCAGTATAATTTTTAACCAGGTTAAATTTCGATCGATCGAGCGGCTCTGAACGTACCCCTGTAGGAGGTATCGTTACATCATTGAGTATAATGTATTACTGTTCCTATAAGATATTTTTTTTTGCCGTGTGACTAGTAGTTTGCCTTGAAAATTGAATCAGGCGTCCCTCCAGGTCATTGCCAGCCAGCTTGTCGGCACTCAAGTACTTCTTCGTAGCAACAAAGATCGCGAATAGTAGTAGGTAGAATATACGTTTTATAATGCTCGTAAAAAACATAATCTGAACTAGTTTTTATACCCAATAGGTACCTACTTACTACTACTGAGCGCCACCGATGAAGCTGTGCGCGTGGTTACACACTAGTCTAAATATGTTTGAAGATATTGACGTTAATCCGTTAAAAAGAACACTAAGTACTTATATCTACAGCCCCTGCAAAACTTTGTTTATTATTTTAATTTAATTAATTTTCATTTTTTTTTTATTAATTTTTGTTTCTAGATTTTCAAACTTTTCAAAAGTCTAAGAATGACTAGGTAAACTATGAAAGACTAGTAAGATTGTAGTCAGAGTGACAAATATTGTTGTATCGTATTAAATATTCCTTTAGTCAATCGATTATCCTTTATAAACCTAATTTAATATAAATCAGGTACCTACGTAGATATCAAGCCCGGATGGTTTAGTGGATAGGGCCGCGGCCTTCTCTGCAGGAGGTCGTGGTTCGAATCCCACCACGTACCAATGTGTTTTTCGGTTTTTCGAATTTCATATGTACGTTTATTCGGCGCTTTTACGGTGAAGGAAACCTGCACACACCTACGAAGAAATTCAAAGGTTGTGTGTAACCTAATCTAGGATTGGGTCTGGATTCCCTTCTGGGTTGCGGAGGTCAGATGGCAGTCGCTCTGTGTAAAAACCAGTACCATCGTTCAATCCCTTAGATAAGGCTTAGAATTAGGTAGCGACCCCGAAAGATACGGGAAAAAGGCTAGGAAGATGATGATGACCTACGTAGATATCACGTGATGCAATGTAAGTTTGTTTTTCTGTTGTTTGTTTACAAACATTGCGTCAAGATTTGAAATATTCATGAGACAGTCGATTAAAGTAGTCATTTTCCTTGTAGCAATGGGATATGAGCAAAATTATAATCCTCACAAAATAATTAACATTTTTCCGTGATTTTAATTCATACGTTTTATAATATACTTATTCCTAAATTTCATCACTTATACATCCTATATTTGATTATATACGGGGTGTAAGGGACAGCAAACTGATAGGGGTTGCTCAGTCAACGAAATTGAACAACTATCACCCGGAAATTCTGTCAGGTAATGAAAAATAATTGCTTTCCCATACAAATTGTCTGACCTAGGTGGCAGTTTTGTATGGAAAAGTCATAATTTTTTTCATCTCCTGAAAGAATATCCTGGTGGAAGTTGTTCAGTTTCTCTGACCGAGCAACCCCAGTCGTCCCATCGTATCATCAGTTTGCGGAAATCTGACCCTTACACCCGGCATAATAATGGAAAAGAATGTGGATAGAAGGAAACAATGAGTGAAGATAATTATTCTTTTATTCTCCTATGACTAAGTTTCTTTGGAAGCTTTTTAAAAAAAATCCTAAAAAAGAAGCAAGTTAAACATACAACTACCCATAACACAAACAAAACTGAGATTTATTTAAGGTAAGACATTATTTGTTTAAAAAATTGATGCTATCATCATGGAGTAATATGTATACTACACTATCATTAAAACATTCTTTGCAGTTTACTTGATACCAATTTATAGATTGTACGAACTATTTGGATTAGTTGAAAAACACATGAAATAAATATACTGTTACTCACATACAATATAATGTAGGCAGAGTCTGTTCGAAAAGAGAACAGGCATGGAATTTGAGGGCGCGCATTTGTATTAAATTAACTGTCGCTTGGTCATGTGAGGATTATGCCCAAGTCTTTAACAGTAACCTTCTACATTAAATTTTGGAGGTTTTAGGTCAAAGACCTAGGCATTAACGCCACGCAACCAGCCGTGGGATAGTTAATACAAATGTGCGCCCTCCGATTCTATGCCTGTTCTCTTTTCGAACAGACTCTAGGTATGTTAGTTTCCAGTACCGTGTGAATTTCGTCAAGTGAACGAGTTATGGCACCTAAGTAATTATATTTAGGTACATACATAATGTAGTACCTATTATATTATTTGCTAGTATTAACCTTGAACAGTTTTTCAAGCTAAGGTATTTTCTCGCAAATACGTAAAAAAATAAAATTGTATCAGTTAAATAAAAATGATACGTGGACACTTGGGATTCTGATCAATTGAATTGAGTTAACTTTTTTTACGTAACTAAAATTCAAAGACAAATCTTATTTATTTCTATACCTATCTAATTCTCCATTACTTAAATTGGAGCGAGTCGAAGCCATGTGTAAAAATCACCTTACCGTTCGTCCAAGTTCATTAGTTTTGAGCTCCAGCGTGCTATACCTACTTTGTTATGAGACAAGCCATCTCACAGAACTGCTTTATTCGTGTACTTCAGCTGATATGTAGCTGGTGGAAGAAGTCTATGGTGAATGTGATCGTAAGATGTAAACAATTCATGTAATAACTAACATAAGCGGGTGCAGCGACGGCGTCTGGTCAGCCGTCTGTTGGTGCAGGGTTCACCACCTGGGCCTCCGGGACTCTGAGGACAAGGATAATATTGTGAGAATTTCTTAAACCAAAATTTTTACCTATAGAATCAAGCTAGAGCTGAATTCTAGATGCCACTTCTTACAGCTAAATGAGGATTTATTCTATTTTTTTTTGGATTTTACTCCAAAAATATAATCTTTATAATAAATACTTGAATAAGTTGAAAGGCACCGCCGTTACTTGGTACATTAGTTAACATTTCTTCTAATGATGGCCATGACTCTTAAAAATAACCTTTTAAATGTTAGTTTACTTTGTAAATACCTGTCACGATTTTATGACTACAAGCTAAAGAGATCATTTAACTAGCGATCATTAAACAGTTACTGGGCACAATTCTGCATACATTGCATTACACGCGGGCTATAATCAGTAAAATCACAGATTTTAAGCATAACTATAAGACATTTTACGGGTTTCTTACCGCGATTAAAATATTTGATGAGTTCCCGATATTTCAATGCTGTTACAAGCATAATGATCACGGTTAGACTGGAGCAAACTGCGGGTGGAATTAGGGACAGACATATCTGTCTACCCTCAATCTTATTCGATTTTGTGGTACACTGTTGACACTGCTGGTATCCACCCGCAGTTTTCTCCAGTCTACCCGTGATCATGATGCTTGTAACAGCATTGAAATATCGGGAACTCATCAAATATTTTAATCGCGGTAAGAAACCCATAAAATGTCTTATAGTTATAGTGAAAATAACGGGACGGTTTACAATTAAGTTATTTTAAGTATGTAGTTGATTATCTTCTAGCCCAATTTATTATGTTGAAAGTTCAAAATATATCTATCCAAAATTGAGCCTGTATCTTGCTACGTTTGCTACGGCGTAGCAACACAACAGTGGCATAAAATTGATTCTTTTAGAAGCACCTTTCATTTTTCCTACACCTACAGACGGTAAATCAAACTCTTATCTAGATAAACTAGTTTACAGACGTACTTCTGCAATCAATATTTATCTGGCAAATATCCAAAAGTCATTGAACCAAAGATTCCATTCTCATTATTAAAGAAGTCGATACACCCATTGAATTCAGATACAAACTGTTACAGACATGAACGACAGTAAATATACACGGTGATGTTTCGCCGATTTTAAAGTGTCTTTTTTTTTTCTATTCGTCCCATTTTGTGATTGAGACAGGCTAAAGCTTTTCGCCATACCGCCTATTCATACGATTTTAAAGTGAAAGAGGTATGTTTCCATAAACAATTTTGCTTAAGTAACTGAGGTCGAAAAATTAAAAGTGCATCTCTCTTTCTGAATTGCTGTGAATCTTCGATGCTACTAAGGCCCGTATTTATAATCAGCTGTCAAGAGTGACAGCGAGTTTGAGTTCGTATCAGAAATGTCATTTTAGTACAAAACGACCTGTCAAATCCATACTTAATATTGCTCTTAATCTTGAGATCGCTTTATAAATACGAGCCTTAAATATGCCCTGTATGTTTTCGTATCCGTCCATTCGGAGCTTGACAATTTAATTTTTAAACTAGCTGCAGCTTCTACAACTGTCATCCAAATTCTGCTCTCAATAAAAATCGCACTATACATTTAGATGCCCATACACCACCAATGTAAACACAGTTCTAGGGTATAATTATCCACCTAGGGGCACAAATAAGTTAAATCGTGGCTAGATTTTTTAAACGTGTGCAGTGCATGTGCTGTATCATTTATTGGAGCCTTGGCCCCGCAATCTGTGCACTTGACACATAATTGCCATAATCATTGTTTGCTATAGCACATTTCTTCATTGCCTCGGTATGCTAGAGGTCAATAATGAATGCCAGGACATTTTAGATGCTATCAAAGATATACCTATTATGGTGATGTCAGCTACGAATATTTTTAATAATAGTTTCGACAGTATCCCTAATGAGGTAGGCAGAGCGTCAACGACCCAAACAAAGGTCGTTCCGCCACGTCTGACAAGTTTTGAAAGTTGTTTAAGATAGATCTGTATATTGCTGTAGTGTCAGGTTGTCAGCCCATCGCCTAAATTACAATACTGAAACCCTCGAATTCCTTAGCTGATTTCTACAGCATGCCCGGGAGGAGATGCAGCTGGCACATTCTATGTTTTTCTATCGTTCCCAGTCCAGCATGGAAGTACCTACAATGAGCAAAATTGGCGAATTTATATGGTCATATTTGGAAACCCTATAATCGTCATAAAACAACGGGTTACATTAGGACCTAATGTAACCCGTTGTTTTATACTTGTGTATTTCGATAACAGTTATAAATGTTTTCTACAACTTCGTGTCAACAGCACAACAGCTGTAGCGGCACATTTATCGATTATTCTGCGTTCGATTACCGGCTGCTGTCTGCATTGCTGTTGTTTTTGTTTAGGGGGCTACAGCTACAAAAATGAACTGCGAATAGTGTAGTAGGCAAAACTTTTTTTTTTATGTAGTTTGTTTGGGTCGTTGACGCTCTGCCTACTCCATTAGGGATACAGGCGTGATAGTATGTATGAAGGAATAATCCACCTTTAAAAATAGCAGGCCCGGTTTGCTCTTGACCGCGCGAAGGGTCGCGCACAATCTTATATTTATTTATACGCTCCTGCGCAGGTCTCAGACAGACGATAAGCCTGTCTGTCAGCACAAGACATGCTTAAAATAAACCTCTTTACTAATTGTATTATGTAGTGGAAGATTTGTTTATAAGTAAGGACAGAGAAGAGCGGTAGACAGGATATTTGAGAAATAACTCGGAAGTTCTCGTGTTTGGTTATTTAGCTAATAAAGCTCAACAACTTTTCTTGTACACAGAAAAAAAAAAACAATAAATATGTAATTAGATTTGCATAAAAACGGTTCTAAATAGACGATCATTTTGTATAAAAAATAAACTTTTGATTAATTCAATTATTAACCAAGTGACCTGATTATAATTAAAAAAATAGTTTTTAGATATTTGTTGTAATTTTTTTAGATAAAGTCATCAAAAATTCTTAATTTTGTTAAGAATTACTTAGTACAAATATGTACAAATTCTATCAAACAGACCCTACCCATTGTTACTTACATCAAGCATACATTAATAATGTTGACTATCAGCTATAAGGTCAACTCCATCTATTTTCGTGTTGAATAGTCCGTAATTTCACCCAAGAATAGAATGCTCTAAACATTATCTAAAGTAAAAATAACTGTTTTAATACGTCTGACCACTAGGACAGATTGCAATATACTTAGCCCTTTTGTATGTAAATAGTATTATAGTAATTATAACTCACATTACACATGCCACTTTTTAATCATTATTATTTCTTTTGTTACAGGTACCTATCTACTATTTGGTGCAGTTTTGGAAAAAATATTACTTGTGAACACCGAACTACTATTATAGCTCAATGTTTGTGAACTACAGAAGGTCTAAAATGTATTATCGCTGAGTGTATTTGCTCCTGGGAAAGGCTGTTAAGCCTGCACCAGCCCCCGTAGCATGCCACCGCGCGATAGCATATAGGTATATCGCATCTATCTGTCAAACTCCCATACAATTTGACAGATCGATGTGATAAAATGTGTGATAAAAGGGCTAACTTGGCCTTATCGCGGCTGCATGCTACGGGGGGAGCTGTATGTAAGATAAGCCACGACATATCTGGTGAGGGTATGCAGTGGGTACTGGGTAGGTTATGTTATATTTCAAATATTCGAGATATGTCGTCATTTCGCTGTTCAGGGTCAGAAGACGGTGTACTTACCAAAATGTAGCGCGTTCTCTCCTGGTAGCCAGTGCCGCATGTGACGCTGCACGCGCTCCATTTACTCCACGCGCTCAGCTGACAGTCGTTGGGGTTTGACAATGCTGGGCCTGAGGACAATTTAATACCTCAAATAATCTAACAGAAAAGTAGAGTCACTTTGTTGAGGATAACAATATTAGGTGCCCGCCGCGCTTATAAGTTATCTGTGATATTATGGTTAGCTAACATATCGGTAGTTTTGTGGTAATTTTATATTTGCATGTTAAATACGTCAAATAATAGCGACGACACACAGGTATCGCTAGCAAAAATCGTCATACTGCCAACAAAAATCATTGACTATTTCAGTAATTTTGTAAATAGATAAACATATTTGCAGAAACAATGTTAGGAAATAGTACATTAACTAAACTAAATAATAATAGCAAACAACACTACAATCTTGACAAGAAAACCTAGCAAGGCCATATCTGGCGCCTACAACAGTAAACGAGTACAAAACCTGTTCCCTTTCGTACTAGGATAATTGCTCATGTTCACTAACTATATACCAGAATTCTCCTGTAAACCAGTCTTTAATTTGCCGGCGCCGACAACTTAAATATTGTAACAAGAAGTGGTAACTCTCATACGGTATGAGCAAAGAACATACCGGGTGTAAGGGACAGCGAGAAGCAATCGAGATCACGAAATACAAAAACTTTAATCGTGAAGATGGTTTTAAACTGTCCGGTGCGTGGAATCCAGTGTTAAACGTTTACAACCGCAAAAATGATTCGAGGTCGAAATCGCGAGTAGATACCATGAGTGTAGTGTGTCGTGAGAAACTAGTGAGTGACAATGGTAGAAATCAAAGTGAACGCAGTCGTCGCGTCCGAAAGGGGGTAGACCGATATGGTTTCCCTTAGAAGACGTCAACATTCGCATCGCCACGCCAGTCTACTCGTGACCACTCGTGACCATGGAGTTTGAAACAACTCCGAAATATCGAGGTAATAATAAACATAATCGTGGTAATAATCCCGTTCATAATAACAATCCAATTGCAGGGACAGCGTAGAGGTTCCAGAAACTGATAGGGGTTGCTCAGTCAACGAAACTTAACAACTTTCTCCAGGAAATTTTCGGCTTTTCCATGTAAATTGTCTGATCGAGGTGGTCATTATGTATGAGTCATTTTTTTTAATCCCTGAAAGAATTTCCCGGTGTAAGTTGTTTAGTTTCGTTGACTGAGCAACCCCTATAAGTTTGCGGGACTGAAGTTGTGTTCATTACTATAATAGGCAGTTAATTTAATCACTGCAAACTGCAAATATTTATATTATCTTGAGAAAACATACGATTTTAGTACCTAGTGTATTCACTCTTTCTCTTCCAGTATTTCGTAACCCTGCGAAATCGGGTGAAATATAAAACTGGTGTCTTCAACCCTAACAAATATAAAGAGAAGCGCAGCAACCTTCGTAAGGTATAAGGTTTAATTCTAGATACAAAAAGTAGAACTGCTGTCTAGAATGTAGCAACTGACAACTAGTAATGGTAAGCCTGTCTCGGCTTACGGCGTCTGAATCTGAGAATTAAATTGCGTGGCGTCAGATTATGTACGTAAAGCAGACGGACTGCAAAAAAAAACATTCATTCATATACCTACTGTATAAGAATTGTGACAAAAAGGGGTTTTCAGAAAATTCAGTGAGGATGGTGGCTGGTCAGTTTACCACAGAGTTCTTTTAATAACTGGCCATGTCGTCACGACTGCGTTCCTAGATTTGTCGAAAATATTACAGAAAGATTGTCCGAAACACGAAAAGTAAAATTATCCATGCTGTCGGATGGGCCTGTAAAAAGTCGGTCCTGCGCCTGATGTCTCTCTAATCGGTCAGTCGATTCTAGAAGAAATAGAGTAGATTCTAGAGAGTACACTTGTATATTGTGCAAACGCTCGAGTACTAAAAACTAAGTCTAGCGCAGGAGACTTACCGCTGTCACCGAAAATCCGTTGGACTTTGAAAGGACTGCATTTCCTTGCAGTTTCAATGCAGCCCGTGTGTCCTGTCCAGTTCACTCGTCTCGACATTCTGCTATGTTAAGCAATGTATGGAAAACGCTATTTTTAGACATGATGCCTTCAAGAGACGCCTCTCTCGGGCTGAATTGCAAATAGATATCTTTTCAAATGTCTTTTATTAGCATAATCAGGCTGGATAGGATTCTCAGGCAATAAGAATATGCATTTTATTTTATGAAATCTGAATTAAAAACTTATCTTTGGATTTAGAATGCAGTTGAAAAGCTTTTATGACATGACAAAAAAAAAATCTCGAGAGAATATCCTATATAACGACGAGTACTTACCATTGGCAATAAGATTGTTGGAAATAGGCACTATGGAGCTGACGCTGAGCCCAGGGTAGTTGGAGCTCAGGGTAGGAGTCAGCTGGCCTGCTGCTGGGACGAAGCTACCTGGGGCACCACCGTCTAAAAAAAAAAAATGTTTACTATAGTACCTACTATTATACTTAGTACCTTTTTATACCGCAGGCTCAACCGGAACTAAATGTAGTAATAAATTACCCGTGGTAAAATTTATATCTCAAGACTAGAATACTTAAATAATATAGTACAAGTCGCATAACCAACAGATTTACCGCACACCATGTTTACGTATTTTCCTTAACACCCTACCTATACCTTTAAGCTCCACATATGACGCAATATGATGAATGCGCTGACAGTCAATTCGCACGCGATGACCTAATACGGAAATAGAGTTTGCAGAGCGTTTGTGCGACCGCCGCCTGATTCTAGGCCTTTGTTTTTGCGGTATTAATAAATCCGACAAGTCAATATCATGTGTAGAATCACGACAAGTCTTTTCCAAACACCCTATACCTATAAGCTCCACATATGACGCAATATGATGAATGCGCTGACAGTCAATTCGCACGCGATGACCTAATACGGAAATAGAGTTTGCAGAGCGTTTGTGCGACCGCCTGATTCTACGCCTTTGTTTTTGCGGTATTAATAAATCCGACAAGTCAATATCATGTGTAGAATCACGACAAGTCTTTTCCAAACACCCTATACCTATAAGCTCCACATATGACGCAATATGATGAATGCGCTGACAGTCAATTCGCACGCGATTACCTTTATAAGGAAATAAAGTTTGCAGAGGGTTTTTCGCCCGCCTGATTCTATGCGTTTGTTTTTGCGGTATTTATAATCATATTCGCAATAAGTTTATTAGGATTTCTGGATTCATTTCATAATATTATTTCAGTATTTTCTGCTCTATCTAGCGCTCTACAACTAGCATACTCGTAAGTAGTTTTTTTTTTCTTTTCGGATCTTGCATATTTTTCTTTCTCTCGTAGTCAGGCGAATGGTGCAGCAGACGCTTTTGAGCAGTAAAAATATTAGAATAAATGCTGAAATTACTTTAGCAATGGAGTCTGGGTGACTGCAGGTATGATATCGATCATAACAATAACGATAGATTCAGTTTAGAGAAAAATGAATTTCCTGAGTAAGAGGATTAAAATAGCATACTCTAGGCGTATCTAACTACACTGTTTGAGTTTGTTAATTTCACGGAAACTGGCGTATATAAATATAAACAAAGAAATAGCAACATCAATCACTGCCCGTCGCAACTCATACGCAGAGAGTAACATTCAAATGTCGTAAATTAGTTTAAGTGGACATACGGCAGTAAACGAACTGTTATACTAATAAACGTTTACGTCTCTACAAATTAAAGAGATGTGAAAACATAAAAATCATGTATATTTGTGTACCTACGTGATGAGAAATTTTATAACTTCGATTAAAAGTTCATGGCATACCTAGGTACAATAACAGCAGGCATGTAACAAAAAGTAATAACAAGGAAAATACTTCAACATGAGGAACTTAAGCGAAATTTCACATTCTGTTGCTTAAGTGTGCTGAAGCGATGCAGAAGGTCAAACATCTGTTTATTATTGCTAAATAGAGAGCAAAACTGCTTTTTAGCTCTACAGTATAACGTAGATAGGTTCAGTAAAATTTTCTCAACATGTCTTAAAAAAACCTTATAGTGCGGATTTCCTAGGCTTGAGAGTATGATAACAAGCCCCAGGAAATTAGAAATGATTCACCTGGCATTTTGCCAAGGCAACCCGCGATATGAAGACGAATAAGCGATGCAACGAACTCTAATACAGAAGTAACCGATTATTCACCAGCCAGACTTTATGTAGACTTTAAAATTAAATTGCTATCTATCGTTTTGCATTATTTTTATTTATAGTTATTTATTAGTTAGGCCTGTTTTTTAGTGAAAGTTGCCAATGCGATCTGAAGGTTGTGAGTTCTACTCCTACAGGCGATGTAGTTAATATTGCCTCTACGTAATACTGTTCGCCGTATGGTTAGGACAATGCAGACTGATGTAACATAATCTTAGAATTTAAAAAAATCCTCAGGTAAATCATAAGCTTTGGGTTCGAAAACCAAAGGTTTTAAACTACGGTGGTATATTATATTGATCGAGAGAGAACATATTCGCACATTAAACTTATAACTTCACTGAACTGCGTAAAAAGCTTTTATGAATATTAAAGTGTCAGCATATGTTATGATATCCTACCCTACGATGTATACCGACACATCGATATTGACGTAGCACAACACTACCGGCAATCGTCTCAGTCCAAATGTCTCTATTGACGTCACACTCACATTACGATAGGGGTGTACGTAAGTGTCGATCGTGTTAATGCAGTAAAAAAATACTGAAGTTGCTGCAGTCAGAGTGTTAAGGGAAGGAGAAGCCTACTGAACGAGATTTAAAAAAGAACTTTAAGAAACAAGGTCAAAATGGGAAAAATAATATTATCGACCGTAGTTATCGACTCAGTAATAGGACAACTAAGTAGCAAGCTTTCCTAACCGCGAGAGATGTAATTAATAAAGCTTAATAGATGGTATTTTGAATCATTCGAATCGAAATGCGCATACGAAAAGCAACATTCGCGTACGATTTTCATACAAATAGTATGCGTTGCGAATGTCACTCTTTCGTATGCGAATTTCGAATTGAGCGAGTCCACAAAGTGATCCAAAAATTCGGCTCCTGGAATATTTGTTTTTTTTTCTTAGTGGCAATATATAAAGAGTGGTTACTCCCTGGGCAACCCACAAAACTTTGAAGACAATCATAATTTTTCAGGTCAGCTAGTTTCCCAGCCAACCCTGTGAAACAGTGCTAGGGTGAAGGGTGGTAATGGTAGTATCGACAGCCCGTCAAACAATCCAGGTCCAACTAAGTGACGTAAAGGCCAAGCAGTAAATGGACACACGTGTGACGTCATCACTACAAAGAATTGAAGGTGCAGGTACATTCTACTAGAACAGAAGCTCTAAGAGACACTGTTATATTCAATTTAATCATTTTTTACCGTAGTCCGACACCTAAAAGCTAAGCAAGTGTTAAAGAATGCCAGTGCATGCTGGACTGGGAGTGATAGAAAAACATAGAATGTGCCAGCTGCATCTCCTCCCGGGCATGCTGTAAAAATCAGCTAAGGGAATTGAGGGTTTCAGTGTATTGCAATTTAGGCGATGGGCTGACAACCGGTCACTATAGCAATATTATGTAGGTACATAATCATCATCTGTATTGACCCTCAAAACTTGTCAGACGTGGCGGAACGACCTATGTTTAGGTCGCTTTTGCTCTGCCTACCTCATTAGGGATAAAGGCGTGATTTTATGTATGTATGTATGTATGCATTTAAGATTTCTGAATGACTTGATTTTGTCTAACCCAATCCATATCAAACAAAAAAGCTACTGCTAACTAGCTACGAAATCAAATCCGTAGCATTGTCCAATGTACGCAGCACAATAATTGACAATAATAAGCAATCAAATGTACACTGATACTGACGTATTGTATTGTAAGACGAAAAACATTCAGGAATTTCAATCCAATTGCAGCTTTTACAACCTAAACAATCGTATTGTGTCGAGTTAGGGAGGCAGTAAAAATGCCGTAACCGCGACCTTGGCACGGTTGCCGGTCCCCGCCCTAAACGATACAAATGTACAAAATATACTATAAGAAGCTAATTTGTTTCTAATAGTGGAACGGTTACAAAAAACAAAACCGCAAAAGGAGAGGTTGTTACGGGTTAAGTAGGGTTTGTAGAATCTAATGAGAAGGAAAACATCGTGAGGAAACTTGCACACAAACGTTGTGTGTGAAGTCAACCAATCCGTATTGCTCCCACGTGGTTGACTAAGTCCCGATCGCCCTGTTCCAGGGTAGGCCCGTGCCCCTCGGTGGGGACGTGTTAAGCTGATGATGAACGAGATAAGAGCTAGGGCCGTTGCTAAAGCTTCCTTCTCTTCTGTGATCTTTCTTTGATCCAACCTAATCTCGGGTGCTTCCCTTCTTTCTGAATTTTCTTTCTTTCCCTTGTCTTTCTCACTCACTTTTATAACCCACTTAAATTGCAATTTATCTTCATAGTGGGTGGTTGGGCACATCTTTGCACATTATGGAGAAAGCGTATTAGGTAGTACATGGATGACCTGTTTGCAAAGCTCATCTTGTCTAATCAAGTTATGATGTAAGTAAGTTACCATAATTTAATGCGGAGTGAGTAAGTTACTCAGTGCTTGTTTACGGAAGCAAGTTAATGGTAGCAATTCGTAGTTGCAAAAATCACGACTTAACTAATTTAAGTCTATACCTGTCACTTTCTATCATGAGAGAACAGAAAGGGACGGCAATAATTTTAGTCAAAATTTAGTTACCGTGTCGTGCCGTCCACGAATCGATAGCATTGTCTAATCTAACTTACGAGGATTTTATTAGTATAACTGTAGAAGTAATAAGATTTTCTGATACAACTTTCGTGTCTAGATTTTCTACCAGTTACCCAAACCAAGGTTCAATGAGTTTTTTCGTGGGAAGAGAATATAATATTTGTGTTTATGTAGCATTTAATATAAAATATATTTTTGAAATCGGTCTAGTAGGAATAACCTACTCAGTTTTTGAGGTTTTTGAGTTTGTTTACAAACAAAAATCCAAATCTGTTCTATTCATCATTATAAGTAAAGAAAGACTACTATTATATAGTAGGTAAACGATAGTGCAATAACATTTGTCATAATCATGAAACAATTATTTATTTACTGCAAATAATATAAGATAGTGGGCGTCGGAGTTAGTTCTAAGAAATTCCAAATATATCTAATCGATTTATATTATAGGAATATTACTGAAACACAATAACAACAAAGAAATAATATTGGTTTCCCTCTACGCTTATTTTATTATTGAATGTCTTTGCTTTGTATAAAATAACATATTATAAGCAACATTCCGATTCACTTATTATCTTTCAGATTTAAAACAATGAATTTAAATTGGTTCAAGACTAAAACGTAAAATAAGACTAAAACGCAGTGTATCAGAGGGTCCCAGGTTCGATTGGGGAGTTGGAAAGATATTTTGATGCAGTTGGTTTCATCAGCGGCACAAATTGCCTTGTTCGTTGGTTCTAATCCAGTTTTTGGTTTCTGTATTATACAACGTGTAACAGAAAGGGTATATAGGATATATGCACTCGAAAGGATGTGAACCGACCCATGAAACTGAACAACTTTCCTTAAGGAACATAGGTCAAAATAGGAAAAAAAACTAAACGCGCTATCAGCTGATGCATTTTGTATGGAAGGTCAAACTTTTTTTTCTTATGCCGACCTATGTTCGTTTAGGAAAGTTGTTTAGTTTCATATCCTTTCGGGTGCATATATTTTGTAACACATCCTGTATATTTTAAAATGCACTTACTGATGACAAGACTGCAGGTGTTCAAGCAATCCTCCTGGCTGATGAAGTTGTTCCGGTTGCCTCTACAGCCGCCGTAGCTGAAGGGCGCGCACATTCCCTTCGCGGCGACGAACGCCCAGCGCTGGTACAGCCCTCTGCACGGACCCTGGTCTGGTGGCTCCATGCATATACCTGGGGAGATTGGATGAGGATGAAGTTTTTAAAAACTATACCAAGGCAGAGTTAAAGGTTAAACAAAAAAAAAGTAAAAGTAAACGATGGCAGAGGCTTTGTGAGCGGTTTAGAAACACGCACTGTGAGTGCAAATTACCTATTATACATAAAAATTAAAAAGAAGAGGTCTGCAAATTCTAGAAATCTTTAAGTCAGATTAGATCCGTACAGGCTTTTTGGGATGGAAACCTAAATCAGCTAAACTGATGGACCACTGGTGTAACTAGTCACTTACTCTTAGGCTCGTATTTATAAAGCAATCTCAAGATTGAGAGCAATATTAAGTATGGATTTGACTGACCGTTTTGTACTGAAATGAAATTTCTGATACGAACTCAAACTCGCTGTCACACTTGAGAGCTCATTATAAATACGGGCCTTAGAATGTAAGCTTTCAGCTTCTGCAAATTTGAAGCTCTTTAAAGCAAAAGAACATTGTTCGTTTATCAAAATCAACTCCCTTATAACACAAATACTTGTTAAACAAAAATTAAACTTAAATAAAATAAAGAAGCCTTTGATGTCACGCCTTTTAGATTTTTATCTTCAAAAACCCTGAATTTATCAGAAAATAGACTGACTTTACCATATTTGCTTGTAATATAATTTAAAAAATCTATTATTCTCGTCAATATGTAATCCTCGTACTTAACCACCCATCTAATGTGATTATTCCACATTAGCTGATGACCACACTATCACCTATCACCTTAATTCTGATGTAACATGGATTAACCAAGTCTTCAATGTAGATTAATACTGACACGTAGGTAACCTTGCCTAATACTTTTACGTTAAGCTCCTATCAATCTTCTTACGTCTGCTTTAGTTACCCCAGGTGTTAGTTACGAAAAACTCTTTAAATTCTCGGTCAACCATAGGGTTAACAGAGAGGGTTTGATCAAGTTGAAAAAAAAACGCGAACAGAAAAGTTCAACTTTTTATGATGTCGAAGATGATCTAACCTTGATCTAACATTTTCTGCGCAGCTAGTTAGCAAGACTAGAGATTGTACGGATACGGAAGTGGTTAAATGGTCATTGGACTAATCCTTGCTTGTATTCTTGACATGCAAGCGCCATTACCATGAACACACAGGCGGCATCGTAATGTTAGGTCATTTGCAACTAAACATATATGTTCTTTACTTTTAATGTGGCGTTTAATGCTTTACGTCATGTTTACCCGTGCAGAGCCATAAAAATATTTTAAGTAGGTACTTAGTACTTAAAATAAAATAAAAAATGTTTTAAAAACATCCATCAACCATTCAATGTAATTACAATAATTTGTGACCTTGGGCAAGAACGAGACAGTTGCATCAAATGACAATCAGGATGACTTTGTCATTTAAAAAATATAGGGGTATAGTAGGTAGGTACACTAATCGCTCGTTTACAAGTCACCACATAAGTACTTCCTATTCGTATCAGTAGGTACCTATTTTAATTATTAGGTATGTGTCTATTAAATAGTTTTTAGACAAGGCTTGTTGTAACACCTTGTAATTTGACAAGTTCAAAACTACCCGGAATGGTAATTGAAGCTAAAGCTCTATTTAAATATTCAGTTTGTACAGTACGTGGTCATTAATATCTTTGTAGAGCGCTATCTCTGTTCCACTTGTATAAAGACTTGAAAACGTCACCGTCTCTTTCCAAGAATCATTGTGTAGTACGGGGTGTAAGGGACAGCTTGCAAACTTACTGTACAGCGTGTGAAGAGACACGTGACAATAATGGTACGGTGTGGTACAATCCGGGGCCGTACCACCAAATCACACGGAGGACACGTTGCTCATAATCACCACTTTTGTTCGTCTAATGCCACTTAATGCCAGGCGATGAACCTTGTCATTGAGAATACTAATGGTTGATATTTATGTTCTACATACATGCGGAATGAAATTGCAATTAAATCTTGATTGTAGTCTTTAAAATGAATACGTATTTCTTGAATACGTATGAAAATTTTCATTTGTCATCTGAAAGCAATTTACAACGCATTTAAGATTTGAATCACATTTGAACCTTGGAAATCTTGGAATACAGTTTCGTCGTCAACGGTGATACCACTAATACCACTATCTTGATATTCGGGCGACATTAGTATTTTCTTATTTATTTCAGACTAATTCATTTCATTGTCAGACGTGGTGAATACACCTTTTACTAGGACGTTAACGCTCTGTCTATCCCTAATAGGAATTAGACGTGATGTATGTGTTAAGACGTGTGTCTATTGGTTCTGAAAACTTACGTTTAGCAGTAGCCATGTCGATGGTGCAGTCAGGTTGCTCCTGGCACGGCCGCTGCTGCATCAGCTCAACCTTGCAACAGACGAAAACACATTAGTTAGATTATAATGTTAAATACAAAATGTAAACAGGGCGTACATATTTCAGCGTCTGTGGCCCGTATTTATAATCAGCTCTCAAGAGTGACAGCGAGTTGAGTATGTATCAGAAATGTCATTTCAGTACAAAACGTTATGTCAAATCCAAACTTAATATTGCTTTCAATCTTGAGATCGCTTTATAAATACGAGCCTGTGTCTGTCTGACAGAGTATCAGTCTCTCGTTCTGTGCATTGCTACCAGTATCATTGAAATTAAAATTCGCACAGTCTCCTTGGTGACACTATACCTAACCTACATACCTATACAGATTACAAAGAATATCCACTTAGTACAGTCAACGACGCCTTTAGGGTAACAGGGCTGCTCCAAAGCAATGGAGTTTTCTCAGGTGTTTATGTACATATTTAGATAAAATTTTATATACTTGTACAGTTTAATAACCTGCACAACCATACGCAATTTCATGAAATTTCATGAAATTGATTCTTTTTCATGAAAACTTCATCGGTTTGGAGCGGCCCTGTTACCCTAAAGGCGTTGTTGACTGTACAATTTCTGTATGGACAGATATTTGAATTAGGTATTGAAATATTAATATTATTGAATTAATCTGTTTTCTGAGTTTGGGTATATTTGTGATGTGATGATCACAATTCTCTGTCCATGGCATAGCGAGTAGGGCTTATGAGTGTGATCTTTGATGTATTTCTCACCTTGGCGGAGCACTCCTGCTGCCTGTCGGCGGGCACGAGCAGCAGTCGCGTGCGGAACCTGACTCCGCGCGCGCAGGTCGCCGAGCACGGGGACCAGGCCGCCCATTCTGTCGTCGGACACGACGGATCCGATATATCGGTCTCCTGCTCCGTGCATTGCGGCTGCATGCACTTGCGGTTCTCCTCTGCGAACAAGGTTTTACGTTACAAATGTATTTCAGTTTACGCATACCGTTGTATAGGTATGTTGCCATATGAATACAGTGACCTACGGAACTAAATGTGCTCCTTTTCTGCGTTCTGCATAAAACAAAAACGCACCGCACATTAGAACGAAAGCGAGACAAATGCGTGGTTTAGTATCCGTTTTAAGACAGATTTAGTTTTGTGAAATGACATACAGGATTGTTATTTTAATTGCGTGCCATAGCTTAAGGGGTGTCTCAGTAACATTTAAGGAGCCCAAAAAAAATATTAAATAAAATCCAACTCAAAAAATAAAAAAAAGACAAAAGTTGGTAGGTATTTAGTATGATTCCCAGAGTTGCGCTGTCTCTCGCACTATAACCAAATGATAGTGACTCGCGCGCGCTCGGTTATAGTGCGAGAGACAGAGCAGGTTTTGGAAACATAATAAATGCTGAATTTTGATTTATTGTTTTAGATGGTTTTTTTATATTTTTTATGGGTTCCTTTAACTTTACTGAAACACCCCCTAAGCTATGGCACGCAATTAAAATAACACCCTGTATACCTAAACAATTTATGTAGTGAAAAGACATTATCGAGATCATCAGTGATTTGATGGTAACTATCCCCTCTCTCTCTAGCGAAACATAATTTAACTCAAAAAGGAAGGAAATTCTTATCACTTATTTTCTTACCAGTAGAAGTGCTCGCTTACTTCTACTGGTAAGAAAATATAAAGGTTCATTCTAGGTGTGCCTAGAGAATGGCAAAGATACTTCTTCCTCATATAGAGTGGGATTTCTAGTTGTTGAACGACTTGATGAACCCTGATGTCAGAGTTTTTAAACCGCCTAGTAGGCCTTCTGTGTAACCACCACTGATAGTCAGTACACTGACCCGACCCTGGACAGCGATTCAGACATACCTGTGGAGTGGGCATCAGCACCTGGAGAAGGCAGTTCGTGAACCATATGGGGTACAAGAAGTGCTCGCTTACTTCTACTGGTAAGAAAATAAGTGATAAGAATTTCCTTCCTTTTTGAGTTAAATTATGTTTCGCTAGAGAGAGAGGGGATAGTTACCATCAAATCACTGATGATCTCGATAATGTCTTTTCACTACATAAATTGTTTAGGTATACAGGGTGTTATTTTAATTGCGTGCCATAGCTTAGGGGGTGTTTCAGTAAAGTTAAAGGAACCCATAAAAAATATAAAAAAACCATCTAAAACAATAAATCAAAATTCAGCATTTATTATGTTTCCAAAACCTGCTCTGTCTCTCGCACTATAACCGAGCGCGCGCGAGTCACTATCATTTGGT
>JARACY010002812.1:0-38970 GCA_029255725.1 Scrobipalpa atriplicella
CTCCCGAATTTCCAATGTTTGGCGATTGATGTGTAGATTGACTTTTGTCATTTGCCTCGGCCATGTCAAACAGTAAAATGTTTTTCTATTCCCATTCCTCAAATGGTGTGCGTCGTCATCCGTAATGGACTAAGGCGATTTATACCTAACTTTCTTGTATATCTGATTGGCCCGGTGATGGATGGAAGCGGTTGTTTTCTCTGGGGCCCATTACTAACCACCATCCATTATCATTTGGCCGATATTTTTATGAAACGATTACGAAATTCATTGACGATGTGAGGACGATAAAGGACAAATGAACGGTCGGCAAATAAATGTTATTGATTGGTCCAAGCGTGAAAGTATAGCGTGTTCTCTGGCTGTTTTTGTTGCGATGGCCGGCGAGATAAGGCGGGTTTAAAGAGTGTTCCGTTAAGGCCGTTTGGCAATGATAAGGAGGGAGGTAGGTTGTGCAAATCCTGTGGGTGGCGGGCGAAAGGGCCGGACGTCGGCGCCTTTGCAAGCGATGATATAAAATGTCGGCGCCTTTGTGCGTAAGCGCCATTGCGGATAACTCTCCGTTAGAAAGTTTTATTCCTCAGAAACAGTTAGGGTTTTGTTGAATCTCTTTGTGTATTAGCCAATATGTAGGCAAAGAAATGTTTTTAACGTGGTCGTAAAAAATCCATTATGCTAAAAAACTCGGGCCCGTCTGCAGAAAGGTTATAAAGGGTTTAATTTTACCAAACAATAAAAATATGCCTTTGAATGGCGACGTAGATGTTTGTGGGTGGGTAAGTATTTCTTCAATGTCTTGCACATGATGGGAGCATTTCCTTTACAGACTATTATTACAGACCTAAGAAATTAATTCAATAGGTAGGTAACATGGGTAATGAATGATGAATCTTCCATTGGCTAGGGGATTGCTATCGTCACCGAAACACAACATTACCATATATGTTATGGTACCGGCATGAAAGTCGTAACTATTTTAGCTCTTTTAGCTTTTTACTTTGAATGTAGATCTTATTTTAGCTTTTTATCAATCAGTTAATCAAACATAAAAAAAATATCCAAAAAAAAAATGCAAAGGCAGCTTTTACGAGACGTTTTACGCTCTGCATAGCCCGTGAGGGATAATTGCGTAACTTTATATGGTACCTATGTATTAATCAGTTTCCTTAAAAGTTTCATGACTTCACATTTTCCTTTAAAACCTTCCAATACTTAACATACTGATCTTAATGAGACACGACTTATTAAGATTTTAATGTAAACTATGATGCTTATTATTATGTATTGACAACATCTAAACTAAACACATTTCACTTATCTTACAAAATACCACTGCCATCCATTACATTCCGAGGGAGAAATGTTTTAGAAAGGAGAAATGTCCCGTTACTCACGGCCCTCGAATAAAAGAGAAACCCGAGTCTGCGATCTAAACCCTTTACTGCACGTTTTCTGCAGAGAATGCAATTTTTATTATTTTACGACTCCTCTAATATTGCAGAACTCCGCAAAGATGCCGACTGGGACCAAATAAAGGGGTACAATAAAAACAAACGGAAAGGGTTTATACAATGCGGAAAAATTACGCAATGACGAGTTTTATGAGTTTGTCAAAAGCGGTGGTGGAAAAAAAAAACGACTTCGCAGGTACGAAAAGGGTCCTTTGTTGCGCTTGCGCAAGGATCCGGTCGCCACCCAACAATGGGCTTGCGAATACAAGTGCCATTCATAAATCTTATGACACTGTATGCAAATAGGTGCAAATCTTTTTACGATAGTTCTTTCTTCGGTGACAATGAGAGCACAATGGTGAATGGGTGGCGCTACCGAAGTCGATTATGTGTGTCGTAAACAAATTATTGATTTCTAAAAACAAACACAGAAGAGCAAAAAGATTGTTATGTTTTTTAGATATCAAATTGGAAATATAACAATAACTAACATAGAGAACCAGTAATAGTTGGTTAAACATAAATTATTCTATTACAATGCATTGCATGCATATTAAAACTTTCTTGTTTACAACAACATCTCCCTAAAAGTTTATATCTGGCGAGATAGTTGCCCCTTTGAACTTGATCTTTTTATCAAATGCGGCTACGAGTCTACGACCAAAAATTATATCAGCGTCGTCGCCACATTCCGCGCTCTATTACACACACAGACACGTGGATGCATGGACACATACACACTTACACCAACGTGGTGAATCTAACTAAACATACAAAGGAATAGGGTGAAGGAGCTAGAGAACACAAGAGTTGGTTCAAGAATTCTATGAATACTTCCAAAAACTTTCGTAGTCTTTTCGATCATTGAACAATACCAACCATTATCACTTGCTTCACGTTTGCAAGAATTCTGTCTGGAAATTTACGGACTGCCACGTTGGTGTAAGTGTGTATGTGTCCATGCATCCACGTGTCTGTGTGTGTAATAGAGCGCGGAATGTGGCGACGACGCTGATATAATTTTTGGTCGTAGACTCGTAGCCGCATTTGATAAAAAGATCAAGTTCAAAGGGGCAACTATCTCGCCAGATATAAACTTTTAGGGAGATGTTGTTGTAAACAAGAAAGTTTTAATATGCATGCAATGCATTGTAATAGAATAATTTATGTTTAACCAACTATTACTGGTTCTCTATGTTAGTTATTGTTATATTTCCAATTTGATATCTAAAAAACATAACAATCTTTTTGCTCTTCTGTGTTTGTTTTTAGAAATCAATAATTTGTTTACGACACACATAATCGACTTCGGTAGCGCCACCCATTCACCATTGTGCTCTCATTGTCACCGAAGAAAGAACTATCGTAAAAAGATTTGCACCTATTTGCATACAGTGTCATAAGATTTATGAATGGCACTTGTATTCGCAAGCCCATTGTTGGGTGGCGACCGGATCCTTGCGCAAGCGCAACAAAGGACCCTTTTCGTACCTGCGAAGTCGTTTTTTTTTTCCACCACCGCTTTTGACAAACTCATAAAACTCGTCATTGCGTAATTTTTCCGCATTGTATAAACCCTTTCCGTTTGTTTTTATTGTACCCCTTTATTTGGTCCCAGTCGGCATCTTTGCGGAGTTCTGCAATATTAGAGGAGTCGTAAAATAATAAAAATTGCATTCTCTGCAGAAAACGTGCAGTAAAGGGTTTAGATCGCAGACTCGGGTTTCTCTTTTATTCGAGGGCCGTGAGTAACGGGACATTTCTCCTTTCTAAAACATTTCTCCCTCGGAATGTAATGGATGGCAGTGGTATTTTGTAAGATAAGTGAAATGTGTTTAGTTTAGATGTTGTCAATACATAATAATAAGCATCATAGTTTACATTAAAATCTTAATAAGTCGTGTCTCATTAAGATCAGTATGTTAAGTATTGGAAGGTTTTAAAGGAAAATGTGAAGTCATGAAACTTTTAAGGAAACTGATTAATACATAGGTACCATATAAAGTTACGCAATTATCCCTCACGGGCTATGCAGAGCGTAAAACGTCTCGTAAAAGCTGCCTTTGCATTTTTTTTTTGGATATTTTTTTTATGTTTGATTAACTGATTGATAAAAAGCTAAAATAAGATCTACATTCAAAGTAAAAAGCTAAAAGAGCTAAAATAGTTACGACTTTCATGCCGGTACCATAACATATATGGTAATGTTGTGTTTCGGTGACGATAGCAATCCCCTAGCCAATGGAAGATTCATCATTCATTACCCATGTTACCTACCTATTGAATTAATTTCTTAGGTCTGTAATAATAGTCTGTAAAGGAAATGCTCCCATCATGTGCAAGACATTGAAGAAATACTTACCCACCCACAAACATCTACGTCGCCATTCAAAGGCATATTTTTATTGTTTGGTAAAATTAAACCCTTTATAACCTTTCTGCAGACGGGCCCGAGTTTTTTAGCATAATGGATTTTTTACGACCACGTTAAAAACATTTCTTTGCCTACATATTGGCTAATACACAAAGAGATTCAACAAAACCCTAACTGTTTCTGAGGAATAAAACTTTCTAACGGAGAGTTATCCGCAATGGCGCTTACGCACAAAGGCGCCGACATTTTATATCATCGCTTGCAAAGGCGCCGACGTCCGGCCCTTTCGCCCGCCACCCACAGGATTTGCACAACCTACCTCCCTCCTTATCATTGCCAAACGGCCTTAACGGAACACTCTTTAAACCCGCCTTATCTCGCCGGCCATCGCAACAAAAACAGCCAGAGAACACGCTATACTTTCACGCTTGGACCAATCAATAACATTTATTTGCCGACCGTTCATTTGTCCTTTATCGTCCTCACATCGTCAATGAATTTCGTAATCGTTTCATAAAAATATCGGCCAAATGATAATGGATGGTGGTTAGTAATGGGCCCCAGAGAAAACAACCGCTTCCATCCATCACCGGGCCAATCAGATATACAAGAAAGTTAGGTATAAATCGCCTTAGTCCATTACGGATGACGACGCACACCATTTGAGGAATGGGAATAGAAAAACATTTTACTGTTTGACATGGCCGAGGCAAATGACAAAAGTCAATCTACACATCAATCGCCAAACATTGGAAATTCGGGAGGTAGCACGCGACTGCTCAATAATGCAGGAGTATCGATGTGGGGCATCGGCAGCACCCACCACAAGCCACCACCACCACCGTGCGTGGACATCGCTCATCCCTTTTGGTAGTTTTATTGCCGGTCCTCGACTTATGAACTTTGCCAATAGTATGTGGACACGTCAGGCAGCAGGTATTACGCCTGTCTGTTTTCATAGTTTTGAACTGTATTTATAAGATAGTACTTAAGGTAAGGAAACCAGAATAAAGAAATTTAAAGTTTGGTTCTTCTTCTAGATGTTTTTCTAACGACCGTCATTACCAGCTAATGTTTCGCATCACAAGTCATTCATAATTGACCAGCACGTGATAGTAGGAAATTGCCTCCACCGAACGTTGTCACCCAAATAGCCCAAATTTCAAACTTAGAAGGAGTAGGATATGTTGACTTTGGTGACATGGGGCGGCTGGCTAGCCAAAACTAGGTGGTGGGTGAGGGGGTTGCCAAATGACACGTATCAATTATTCACACAAATGCCCCACCACATTTGCGTGTGGAAGACAAATAGTTGCCGTTCGGACGCACCGAGGCCGAAAGATCTCTCTATAATTACCAACTCCTCGTCCAATCAATTCGATATACCAATAGAACCAAGTGGAATATTATTTTTATTCCAAATTGCTAGGTTGGGTTGCTCTATTGCTAGTTTATTAGAATAATCGTGAATGCTATCGTAATTAGGAATTCCACGTGCCAAAGTTTAATTACTATGAAATGTCTTTTTAAATTAACATTTTCTTTTCCCAGTAGTACATACCTACCTTTTCCCATAATTTTGCTTGCACTGATATAAATTAAATATGTGTCTCTGAAGCTAAATTAAAAGAAATAACTACTTAAGTTTTTTGTTGTGAGCAGAACAAAAACTAAACGTAAAGATACACGAAGATTTTTGTAGAGTCTCTCAGAAATATTGTAAAATAGGTGTGTGAAATTAAAATGCGTAGTTCAACCTTTGCTGTATACAGCAAAAATGTAGATAATAATCTATGGATAAGAAGCGCGTGCTGGGGTTGAGGGTGGTGTCACCATCACCACACGAAGCTACCACCGCTGGCTTCAATTATTCAGAGCGCGTATTTTGGTCACGAGGACGCTCACTCCGCACTCCTCGACCACTCGCCCACATGCGCCATAGACCATCGGCCCCAACCCGCTATCAATAACAACCAAGGGGCTGATTTACCAAAATAATGAACTGAAAACATCCGCTTAAATGCCAAGGTGACGTCGACGTAGAAAACGTATCGCTCTACATAATTTTCTTATCAACTATATTCAGGTGCTCGAGTTTATGTCGATGATTTTTCTAGTTTTTCCACATTTCAACAAGTTTGTATCTCACATGAAGATATTTTATTAGCGGCAAAACCTTGGCCCCAAAAATCTCCGCGTAACCTCGCCGGCTTGTTGAACAATCTGTTTAGGCCACTAATATCGCAACTGAATAGATAATGTTATTTGACTTTGTCACATAGTTGTTTCCTTCCGAACGTTTTTAAAAACAACTTGTTCACCTTAGTTTACTCGATACAGGGTCGGAGTGGAGGTGAATATTAATTCGGAAATTGTTTATTTTGTTTCCACTATAAATACCTACATGCGATATCTGATCCCTTCCTTTTAGCCGTCCGGTTACGCCCCCCCAATTCAGCAAGATAAGTTAGGTATAGCGGGTACCAGGGCATCAGCAGAACGCGCCGAATTCGCGACTGTATGCGAACCGCGAGCCGTGATAACGCGAATGGGCAACGCCTACCGCGGACCGGTTGCCAAAAATGAGTCATCATCGAGCGTGGACGTGCAAAAAATACTGACAAGTGGCACTTGAAAACATTGCTATTGGGTTCCACATATATTTTTAATGACTAAATTAAGTCAATCGCAGAGTATACGAATTAAATAAACTGTTGAACCGACATTGTGGGCCAAATCAACATAGAATCAGATGTTTACCATCCTTATATATTTCGTTAGCACGCATTACAATCAGAGAACTTTCCGCAGGAAACCTAAGGACTCCTAAATTACACACACATAGGAGATTTGGGCAGTTTTTATATAAGAGTTGTATATAGGTTGAACGTCTACATAAACAAATCATCAAAATATTTGTATAGTTGAATAAACTTCCACGTAAAATATGATGTCCTAGTAGAAGTTAGTTCCTACATTTTGCGGTCAAGGTAGCAATTGCAAAATTTCGAATTATTTGTTGCGATAGTTTTAAGATACTTACTTCCTAGTGGCATATGGTGTCCTGATATATTTACGCGAAACTTTGCTGAGATTTATCTTAAAGTGGATCGATCATGCGCTCAGAATCCTACAACATGTTACGATATTATCATTATGTATTTAAGCGATACTGCATAAACGTGGCATAAACAAGAAATTAACATCTACCTATCTTTATTAATTGTTGTAGAGTCAATCTTCAAATTAGCTGCTGTTCATTAGTATGATCAAATAAATTATCAAATTATCTCTCAAACTTTGCAAAAACTCATACAAACAATTTGCGCGGTCCAGTTTTTGCAACAACAAAAACAGCTCCTCCGGTCTCATGATCGCCTGGTACATTTGTGCGAAATTGACGTAACTTCACGCCCGCCCACAACAATCGGCATTTTTTGCGCGCACGCGCCGGCTCTACATTCGTCATTGTTATGTCATCATTACGCTGAGTGCACAATAAAAGTGGCCTATGCAGTCGTAGTAATATCCGACTTTGCACTTTTTCTAGGTCGGGTATACCTCTCATTCATCCAAACATGACCATGACTCACATCATGTGCGAATTTCGTAAGCAGGTTTTTGTCAGCACACAAATAGGTATTTTTATCTATAGAGGTAAGGTTGAGTTTAAGCTTGTGTCTGGGCGCCCGCCGCGCTCATAAGTAATCTGTGCTTGTGTGCATGTTGTATAACGTGAAGAGAAACATAAATGTCTCAACGGTATTGTCCATGTTAAAATTTACATAGATCATTGCAGCTAATTTTGGTAAATTGTGTTTTGTATTTGTGTGTCAACAGATAGCGCGGGTAAAAGTCCAGTGGAGTGTTTGAGCGAATTGTGCAGTGAGAGAGAGAGCGCATGTTGCGTTATCGCGGAAATACGCTCCGTTATCACTCGTACGCATTTTATCTGCGCGCAGACCGTGCGTGCGCGTTGCGTTTCGCGCGATATGCACTTTCTCTTTTCACACGTTTTGATTTCTGAAATATTTCGCAAAAGGAATGGTCGGCTGTTTTTCCTAACACATTATTCTACAAAACGTGACAATCGTTAGGAAATAAAATATGCGTTACGCACAGCTGTGAAACTGTGATAAGTATAAGTAGCATTGGTTGCAGGTTTTTTGTATGTTCTTTGCTCTTATCAGAAGTAAATACGAAGTTTCTGTGTCTCTATTTTAAATGAAAATCAATACCTTTATTAAGTACCTATTCTAAAAACAATAGAAGCAATATTTATCATGCCGTATAGTAGTTCGTAGCCAGACAAATTTTTCCAGCAAAAAATCGATACCTACTTCAAAAATAAAATCCGGTCCCGTAGTTAAGTACACCTATTTAAAAATATAGAGCCGAAACAATTTAGGAAAGCAACAAACCAGCGAATTCTAGCTAGTGATAGATAACGTTATCGCTATACCGAGAAACTAATGCAGCGATATGGCGATAACGAAATGACAAATTGCAATACTGTGGAATTAAAGCAGATAGAGCAACAGACTTTTCTAAAAATAACTAGACATTCACATCATGATTTATTATATTCTCTGCTTGGGAAAGTTTTAATTTTTTAACAAAATTATGACTAGAAATAGGAAAAATCTCCCTGTCTGTATATAATGGATATAGTTATCTATATATATCTACTATCTATCAATAGAAACATTACCGAGAGAAAGAAAAAGACTCCGGGAGCACGCGCGATCAAATACCTACATAAGTATATTTCTATGATTAAAATTTATTCTTATCCCAATATTGTAAACAGGCAATATTGCGTAAAATATCTAGACTCTACGGACTATACGGGATCAAGTATATTTGCTAACAAAACGGTCATGGGCAATCTTTTTGTGATAAAATGATGAGAAAAGGGGTTTACTCTAAGCCTTTTGATGCGGGTCGAATTGGGTATGGACAGGGCGACACATTCGCCGGTTTTTGCTATTATTTGAATAATAAAACTGTCACTATTATTTTACGCACTATTGATATTTATTACAATTTCGTTTATTGGGGTTTCTGAGGGCTTGGAGCGAAAAATTGCCTATTGGGATCTGTAAACTTTTATGATGGGCGCGACATCTGAAAAGGTAAGACATTTTATTATGCGGTATGCCTACAGAAAATGTTTTGACCAGTTTCCATTTTAATCTAATTTATACGACCTTCATTTTTTATCACATCTGTAGGTACAATTTGATTCAATATTTCAAAAGAAGAACCTGTACGTAGAGTGCATTATAAAATAACTATATCTAAAACTAATTATACGATATCATCAGTACTCTATTTGTATCGAAACACAACCCTGCAATGTTTACCCTAGCGCTCTGTAAACAGGGTGATTATAATAAAAATACAATTTTGGCCACAACAACCCCATAGCGAGGGGTTGCGAATAAAGCGAGCGTGTAACTCTAATCGGTCCGATGTTTAGTATCGACATATTGCTGGTGTAAGTGGCTCTCATCCAAATAATATTATCATAGTTCATGTTTTATCCAAATAATATTATCATTAAAACAAAATAAAAATAATCCTAGGTTTTTGATACAGTTGATACTTTCAGATCAGATATATCAAAGACATAAACATGATGCGTAAAAGATATCATGTACCTAGTTAATGTATATGTAGATACTTATTTAAAACTCAAAAATTATTACAAAGTCTTTATTCTACTTTTTGGACCCCCTACATAATAATTTTTTTTGTCACTAATATTTAGTAAATAGCAAATCCCAACATTGCATGTCACAATAATTAGGAACGCTACGCGACCGACATGTTTTACCATCCGTTCGTTCGCAACCGCTAATCCTGTTTCTATCTTTATTTCTATGCGGCTCAAATAACCTTTATATTGTTTCGCATGTCCCCAGGTGTCTTTACAATTGTCGGCCGGTGAGTTTATAGCGAGTGATACCTGTAATTACGAATGGCCGGCCGGTATCGTTGATCTACAGTCCACAGCACGCGCGACGGAAATAACGAACATAGAGGTAATGGTTATTGATTTTGCTAAAAAAATACACCCTGTTGTGTGGCTTGCTGTGTTTGCGGATTGCGGTTGTTTTTAATGAGAATGTAATTTGTGAATTTTAATGCGGTCAAAGATAATGTTGGTCGTGTTTGTCGATTTGATGCACTTACTGAGACTTATTTGATGATGAGTCACATTTGCAAATTATTTGACAATATTTAACGCCATTTTAATGACTAACATTTTAATGACCCGGATGAATTATGATGCTATCTCATGAATGGCATAGAACATTATTTTGAATATTCAAGTTATCTTCTCCACATTCATACTGAACTGGGAGCCATGGTAGATACTGTAAAAACATCTTTTAATTAAATAATCAATCTATTTCATGACACTTCTTGCAGTCATAATATAAACTTATTGTCCAGAAAAACTACAAATTCCTGAACAAAGTAAAGGAAGGTTGAGACATTAGTAAAATTATATTGAAATATTTCAGATGAGGAAATTTTAATGAGCTGAACACCTCCAAAATCAACTTCATTTCCTTTTAACTTAATTTGTTTGAAAATGTATCACGACTTCCTCTCCGCGTTAAAGGTGATCAGGTAGAGCTTGAAACTTAGTCAAGTGTTCATTGCGAAACATAAACCTTTTAGTGGTTCAGTTGTAGGGAGTTTCTAGTTACGTAAGCAGGTGGTTTTCTTGACAGTTTAGCAGAAAACATGTAATGTAAAGTCGTAAATCTGAAGGCATTTTGCCTCGTTAGGTAGTGATGGGTGCGACAACATAATACAAAGCAAAGTAGCCTAGAAGTTTGTTTTGGAATTTTAAGTAGATTTATGTAAGGACAAACAACTTATTTTTCTTTACCTTGCGACTGTTCGCTGTTCCGAGAAGTTAATTTTTTTTTAGGACAGATTAAGTATAATACCTACTTACCTACCTATCATCTGTAGATGTTAAATGGTTTCTTTTTCCATTGCAAACCCAAATTTTAGAACCCAGAGCCCGCAACGTGGGTGATAATCACACGAGAAATACCAACGAATACGTTTTCAACTTTCCAATGCATTTCTAAAGTATCCAGTCGGTGCAACGACCATGCGGCGACGACTCCCGTCTCTCGCGGCTAGCAGATCGAGTCCGCCCAAGGACGACCACTCACGCGCAGCCTCCGATACCACACCACCTTATCATCTAGGAAATAGAACTCATTTTTGAATAGCTGGGGATTATAATCCCCGAGCCGGTAAGAAAAATGATCCTGTATAAAAAAGGTAAAAAAGCTCGCGCGCTCGCGGTTGTTTTGTTGTAGTTTCGGGCGCAGCCAACATGGCCGCGAGCCTGGAGCGAATTATCTCTGGATGCACGCTATAATAAAATTCTTATCATGCTGTGTTAGGCATACCGTCGTATAATTTTAGGATTAAAGTAATAAGTTAAGTTTAGATTGTTTTACATACGATAGGCGTCAGCCCCTAAACATAATTCGTACGAAAATGTGGTTGTAACTTCTCAAGTTTGTCACAATTTATCCTTTGTGTAGGTGTCTTCTATTCCAAGTGAAAAAAAAAATAGTGGTAGAAAAGTTCGTTACGCGCCGCCCTGTCTGCAAGGCAGGTGCTCGCCGATATTTTGACAACGATAGTTAGCAGAACCACCCATTTTAAAATTTAATACACTTTTTTTATATCCACTTGACCCATTTTTCGAATGGTAGATAATTATCTGAACAAAATTTGACATTTGCATTATTATGATCTGAATTATTGCCGTTTTTTGTCTAGCGTTAATGTAATTAAGAGGTTTCCAACGGTTTAAGTTATCTGATTATATGATAATGTTTGTAAAGTTTAGTCTTCAAAACAGTTTGTCTGTACCTATTATTTTTGTTTAAAAAAACATAAACGAAAATAAGTTCTTAGAGGTAGGTATAGGTAGAGAGAAAGAAAAAACAAAGTAAGTACTTAAGTACAATAGAGTTAAGCTAGAGCTGTTATCAGTTTTGCCTTTACTTAATACATATAAGTTTATTGTTTAACTTGCTAAAATATCTATGACGTACAGCACGATATTTCATGTTAAATTTCATATTAAAAATACCTAGATTGCGAGATTAGTGAAGTTTTTTTTTTTTTTATAAAAGTACTCTACACCAGCTCTTTTTCGCACTGCAGTTCCCACAGACAAAATAGTTAATATAAAGTAGAAAAGACAATGGGAGGATGGGACATTGTTTTATTGTCGTATACGAGGGACGCAGGGACGCGGGGAGTTTCGCTACAATGAACCGTTTCCGGGCTCGCCCTCTACTGTCCCTGGCCACCTAGACCCAATAGCCGAATTTTACGGTAGCAATTTTGGGTATATTTAAATTTGCCAGGAATATGAAAGGAGATAGGGTACTTACTCGGTATTGTCGGTATATACCTAATTTCCACAAGAAAACCCATTTTAATGCAAGTGGGACCGTAGTTTGGAAAGCCTAAAGTGCACGTAAACAATTTTTTTGCAAGTATTGTGAACTATTTTTAAACGGGTTCTTATCTACTTTACCTTATCTATGTTAAAAGTTGTAGTTAAATTGGTATGTTAAACTAATAGTAGATCCTAAATAAAGTAACAACAGAATATTGTAGACTTTCAATTGAAACAACAATGCTTATAAGTTACTCAAAATTCAAAATTGTCTTCTATTAAAAACGATAATCAAAACCAAATATAAAGTATCAACAAAATAAATAGAATTGTTAATAGGCCAGCGAACAATGGTTTGCAAAGTTAAAATGTTCTCTGCAGTCTATTATTTAATTGTCTCATCGCTGTTAATATGGGAGATAAGAGGGTAAGGCACCCCTAATAATAAATGATAATAAATTCGGGCAGGGCGCGTGGCAGGATGCTGGCGACAAATGATAGACGCCGTAAAATTACAATTATTTCTCTATGAATTATCTCTATAGAATCACCCAACCACCAGCCACCCTTTCGCTCATTATGCAAAGTCAACGCATTAATTGTTGTAGAATAGCACATCTACTTGGAATAGATACGCTGTATCTAATGCATAAATTAATTGGAGCGACCACATTTTTTTGTCGTTTGTTTTTAGTTTTTAGTCGTCTACCGTTAGTTTGCAATTGAAATTGTTCACTTTACATTTCGGAAATAGTTTTAACATTAGCGCACACTCTCTAATCACAGGTTTTTAAAGGACTGGTAGAGCGTTTTTACATAAGGACACCTATCCTAACATGGGATTTCTTGCGTAAGTATTGCTTGGTTGTCAGTCAGCCAATCGCCTAAATCGAAAAACACTGAAAACTTCAGATCCCTATATTGGATTTTACAGAAAAATATAAACAGCTGGCACATTTTTTAACTTCCAGTTCGAGAAGTATTAAGTATGTAGTTTTTTTTACCAATATCAATAATTCACATCTCCCGAGCATGATTATCGCAACAACCGTTGTTGTCGGCTTATCCCTAATTTTCGGTTCATCAGCCGCGTCAATTTCTGTCTCAACAAGCCACCATGCGGGATCGTATTATTGCTTTTTTATTAGTAGTTTTTTTAACCCCCGCTTCGCGTGCAGTTTTTGTTGCGCACACGTCGTGGGATAGGTCATGGCGTATGTTTATGCTGGTATTAGCATAATGCGCTTTTGTGCATCGTTTGACAACTCCCTTATTCAATTGGCCTTAATTTCGTGTGCGTGAATTGCAAATGTGGCTTCCTCGGGTTTATTGTTCCCGATGCCTGTCTAATGAGTCGGGCGATTGTTTCCGCGAATCTCGACTAATTACAGCGCGGATATCAGAGGTCAAACAACTGTTAGTGATTGACAAAGGAGAATTTGCATTTTGGTGATTGTATTTCTAAAACAATCAGCGAAACTATGTTTGTGAAATTTGGCCCGCACGCATTTAATACACGACAGAACAGTTGCTGATAAGATAGCCGCGTTCGCGTTCAAATCCTCAAGTGAAATTGATTTTTTATATATTTTCTTATTAAAAATCAATCAGCAAATAATCATCTTAATTTTAACGGTTATAAAATGTGATTGACCGCAGTCTGACTGGCGCCGTTGCACGCACGCATGCAATAATATTTATTGCAAATTTGTACACAATTAATCGTAACTGTACTTTTTAACCAGTTACATGAAACAGGTTTTTCTATTAATTAATATTTCGTATCGTAACAGTTTGTTTATCACTGCACGTATCCGATTGGCGTGGCTCTACATCTCAATTGGCATGACTCTACATTGATAAAAGAACATAGGATGTTGCTTCTCTTATGGGCGTCAGTAGAAGTCAGTAGAGGGATTCGAGTTTTGGGATGGGCTCATAACCTGCCTGTTTCTACCTACAAATATTACCTATCTAAAATCACCCTTTACAACTTTCAGATATGGTGGAAACAATTCTAGTAAGCCGTTGATGCGTTGCTCTACCTACTCCGTTTGTATGTATGTAAAGCTAAATCTCAAATTCGTTCCCACTGCGTACGCCTAATAGTTCCTCATAATGAATTGCATAGAGTGGAGTGCAGTATTGGTATTGAGAGAGTCACCGATATGCAAATGGCGCATAAGAGCTTGAAGTGCACTTGTGGCGATGATGACGTAAGCGACTCTGACGTTTGCGACCATGTTTTGTTTTCGATTACACCGTGGGAACTTTTTCCTAGGAAGTTTAAGCCACAATGCTACATAGGTTTTAATTAGTGGGTAAAAGTGTTTCCAAACAAGGTTTTTAAATCAAAAGTTTCGAATAATTGCACTATCGATTTTTTCAGCTAAAACAATCACAATCACAAAACTTTTTATTATTTTATTTCTCGTAAGTATGTCAAATAATAGGTATTTGACGTTCAATGATTCTATGATAATTATAATTACGTGCACGATTCCATAGACGTATATTTTTGTACCATCAATGCGACTAACAAATAACTATGCCAAACAAATTGGATACCTAAATTTTTTTATAAAATTCAAAAGGTTTCTATGTAGCTTTAATATACTTAGGATTACTGTTGGATATTTGCACTTCCAACATCAATTATTGCTTGATGCACCAAACGATTTTTTTGTGCCCAATTCCGATCTCGAGTAGTCCCAACTTAATCAATTGTACATCTTGATAGGTTCATCGTTGATGTATCAGATAAAATCAATTGATGTACCCTTTCCATCGTTTCATTGACAATCCGCGTGGCCCGTATAATAATCTACGTGATGAAGATTGACAATATATTCCACTAATGATGGGAATTATTGACTTTTCCACAGTTGGAGACACCGAATTACTTTATTCCGCTTTAAGTATAAGTTTACCTCTAGTTGTTCGCATGTATGTAATTTACTAGCCTACCATTCTATCGGAATAATTAATGGGGATATGGGAGTACCTAAAGTATGTAGTACTTAACGTAGATTAAAACTAGGAGTCACCAAATTATCTTTCAATAATACGTACGTTTCAAGAGTTGCTGAAAAGTTTGCTTACTCTTTATACTAATAAAGAATGTAGAGTCGTTTGTAGGTATTAAGTAAATTTGCTTACTCGTACTTAAATCTTCAGAGTTCAGTTCCTATTTATAAACAACTAGAGTATGTGATTCCTAATGAAGCAATATTGTAATGAGACAGCGACTGTTGTGGCGTTGGGTAAACAAAAACACATTCCCCAGTTTCGGCGGATGCACGCGTCTAACAAAAAATATTGCACACATAGCGTTGTTCTATTTTTGAGTGCATTTCGCGCTATTTTGGCGTTCCCTCCGCATGCAGGTGTCAATGACCCCGATTGGCGCGTTGTTCACGCACTTTTGGGAATTTTTGGGGCTTTCTACGTAGAGTGAATAGCGGTGGTGTATTTTCAGACGTAGGCCGCGCATATTCGACGTGTTGCTTTGTTATTGTTGGTGCGACGTAAGCTTGTTTGTGTAGGTATGTATAGTGTCCGTACCCTAAAGGTAAGAGATAATTGTGCTACGTTATTTTCATACCAGGGTCGTTTCCAAATTCTTTCAAATTATTGGTGTCTAAAACGCTAAAGAAAAACGTAGGTATATTTTTAACTCCATGGAACTTTATCTAATGAAAATGCAACGAGGCATATTAATTCGATTTTTATGTTAATTAACGAAGCGATCTAACAAAATTGTTGATATCGATGGCACGACGCGAAGTTCAGCGTTAGCATACAAAGGGCCGCCAAGGCGCGGCATCAATTTTTTATAAGCCAAATTCGGCTTTATTCTATCGTCTCAGTGGCGATACGCACACAGAGGGCTTGTTTACGTGCGATGCGCTCGCGCACTCACGCACACGTAGGCGCGCGCCCTCCTCAGCGCTGCAATTCGTCGGCGGCGGGTCGCGTCTCGCCCCGCGCCGACCCCGCGCCTCGGCACGCAATTGCACTGCACCGCCGCCGCGCCGCTGCGTGCGTAAAAAGCGCACGCACGGGGCGCGGGCGGAGTGCGGGCGCGGTCGCGGGCGGGGGCGTAGTCGCGCGGCCTGCAGCCAGCAGTCACCGACAGGCGCTCGCAGCAACTCGCCGCCCCCACATTGGGCGCGCGCATCAACCCTCACGAGTGCTACGAACTTTAAGTGCCAGTGTGAAAATTTCTTTTCGTGTTTCCCATGAATTTTCTTCAGCGCCGCTGACGCGCAACGCCTTTCTTACGGATTTTAAAATTAAGGGTAAGTTTTTTCGCGTTACACAAACTTGTTGCAAAAATTCGTAGCAGCATGCTACGACTTCGTAGGTCTCGTAGCGGTTCCGCAAATTCAGCTTAGGACTTCAGGTAAGCGATCTAACGTACTGAAAGTGTTGTCAATTAATTTTGGGCCATGTTTAGCAATAAATAGGAGTGAAACCTTGCAAGTTCGCGTGTCGGCGATGGGTGACTACATGTTCGGAGGGAGCCGGCGTAGCGGCTTTCATCGGTCCCCTAAGTTCGATTTACCTGCTGAATAAAAGGTAAAAAGTCAATTTGGCAGTGAGGAAGGGCTCCGGAGCGTAAACTGTATGTAAATGGGGAAGGGCGGTGCAGTGTTGTCGTGGCGGCCGTGGTTGCCGCACGTCCGCAGTAGTAGCTTGCCCGCGGTGCATTGGCCAGTGCGTCCAGCCAGTGGCCAGTGTGCGATTGTCACGCTACTTCGCCGCTGCAAACCTAATTACAAAATTTTCACTGCTAACGTGACCCAGCTCTATTCAACATGTATCCCGGCTCGACTTACGAGGAAACCATACCAGGTTCGTTCAGTGTTTATGTTTCATGCTTGGAATCGATTCGTAGAGGTAAAGATAAAGAAGGTTATCTGAAATTGCCAAGTATTGAATGAGGTAGCAATAAGACCGCCTATTATTTGTACTCACCGTCTCTTATTTTGCGTGAATTATTCGTTTATACGTATATTTCTTTGTAAAGTTTTATTTAATTAACAATTATTTATTTATTTATTTAATTAAATAAAAATTCGTTAATTCTTTGTAAAAATTCATTATTTATGATTTCGAGAGATACCTAAAATAAACGTATGTATGTAGATATTAAGTATAGGAAATCTTATAATTACGTAGTTTTGTTTAATGTTTTTCCTTAATGTTTCATATTTGTAGCTTTTCATTCTAATATTCAACTCGTGAAAATTGAATTTTAGTACCTAACATGAAATATCTTTTGCCCACAGAAGCACACATGAGCACGATGGGGAGCAGTGAGGGTCAGCAAACGTTCTGTCTGAAGTGGAACCACCACAAGACCAACCTCGTGGAAATCCTCGAGGCGCTGATAAAGGTAGAGACTTACGTGGACTGCACGCTGGTGGTGGACGACCAGGTCACCTTCAAGGCCCACCGAGTTGTCCTCGCCGCGAACTCTCCATACTTCCAGTCCATACTTGCTGACGTGCCTATGGACCACTGCAGCATCCTCTTTCCCGGAGTAAAGGACTTCGAAATGAGGGCTCTGCTCGAATACATGTACACCGGAGAGGTGAACGTGACACAGGCGCACATCCCGAGGATCATGAAGGTAGCCGAGCAGCTGGAGGTAAAGGGATTGTTCGACATGACGGAGCTGCGCCGGCCGGGAAGCACGGAGCGCGCGACAGGCGGGTCCCCCACGCGAGTGGCCGCCGCCGCCCCCTCGAGCGCTTCACCCCCCACCCCCGCACCCGCACCCCCCTCAATTTGGCCACCACCCCATACCAACAGCTTACCAGCACTCTCTGCTGCCTACGACTCCGCAGATATGAATCCATTGAAGCGAAAGAAGCTCTCTAGCATGTTGGCTACGCGCGATACTCCTATCTTGAGAAATGTACTAGCTCAAACGAACCCAGTAGACTCATCGCAGCCCATATCTTTGGTATGTCACCCGGTGAACCAACACATGCCTCCGCGAATGCACTCAAACGGCTCAGCCCATGACCCTGAAAGAGCGCCGAGCCCACATCGCCCCTTCGACTACCGTCCCCGTCGTCTGTCATCACGAGCCTCTTCACCCCACTACAATCGCTCCGATCGCTCAGAAGACGCCCACTCGCCCTACACGGAACGCTCGTTTGAAGAAGACCATCCACGCAGTTTTCATCCATCCCCTCCTCCTAACAATTTCCAACAAGATGTCAGAGCTGGATTAGCGCCCTATGTACCACCCCAACAAAAGCCAGAATGGAAAAGATATAAGCAATACACGAGATCCGATATCATGTCCGCTATTGAATGCGTGAGGAACGGAATGAGTGCCCTACAAGCCTCTCGTAAATACGGCGTGCCCTCACGTACACTTTACGATAAGGTGAAGAAGCTCGGTATTACGACAAGTCGTCCCATGAGCCGTGGCATCAAAAGAGAATCAAACGGAGCCGCCTTTCCCTATGGCCTAAGTGGGACCGGAGGCAACGACGACGGATCAACTCCGAATCCTCTTATCGACCCATCTTTCTTGCAACAAGCCTTAGAAGGCGCAACTAGAGATGGCGGGAGGGAAGCTCTACATGCGATGGCTCTAGCAGCCGCAGCGCACGCGGCCTTAACACCTCGAACGCCGCCGAGGTCACCTCCCACTCACTCGACGCCGCCCCCAGAAGACGACCACGTGGAAGACTTGTCGGTGTCTCGGCGTCGTGATCCCGATCCCCCTTCGGGCGTCATCGTGCCTCCGCGTAACTTTGCACTAGATTGCAGCAGTGAACGAGATTGAACGGGACGAAGACGCCGTCGATTTGAGGACATTCTAAAAGACTGACTTAGGCGTACAAAGTTAGAAGTAAGCACTTAATGGTAGGCTCCTGGTAGGACGCGCCGCGCGCGCAAGCCACGCTGACCGGGCGCTCCGGCCGGGCGATTGCAATGGGCCCCGCGGCCATTCTTTTTCTACCTCTCTTCTTCTCTATTTATTTCCAAGCGCCAACGACCCACTAACGAAATCAAATTTCCGTTAGACGGTGGGCGACGCCTGTTTGTGATTTTATTTTTGTTTATTTTCTTCTTTATTTTTTGTTTATATCATTTACGTCACTGTTAATGAAAATAGCGGAATAAGTTAGCTTTAATTAGGGTGTAAATGTTGTCTTAGTTGGAGCGGTAACCGTGTAAGGCCGAAGGGCAGGAAGGCAGCGCCGGCCACGCCGCACGCCTCGGGCGAGTCCGCCTAGACGAGTTATTGTGCAATTTGTTGTCCGCGACTGTGATGTTTATAGACTGAAATGCCGCCACTACCTCACGCTCGCTACAGCTTCTCTAGTCTGCCGCGCCGCTCGACCGCAATAACAGTAACTCGCGAAAATTATAACTCTATTGCGAATTTCAGGCGCTAATACAGCCTTTAGCGAATCGGGCGGTGCTTGACGCTCATGTCACTGCGAAAAGCGACGTTATTTACGTACTATAACAATAATTCCTTGTGTTACGGGTTAGATTAATGTAATTGTTTGTCGTTTGCCATAAATGTTCGTTGTTGATATCTACATTACAAGTTGTGCTCACTTTGTCATCAATAAGATTTATTTTGCACAAGCACGGTCGTTTTTAGACTTATAAGAGATACATAACTTAACACTTAATGGTAAGAATGCTCAATGTTTTTCATTAGGTATACCCATGGGTATACTTTCGTCGCGATTCGCTCTTAATTATACGTAATGAAAATTATGTTTATATATTTTTATAATCAAAGGATAATTAATTGTATAGAATTAAATCACTTTTTGAGTTATTCCAAATAATATTTTATGAAGATGTACCTTTATAACTACAGTACCTCAAGAAGCCACTAAGGTAGCGTTTATTCACGTATAATGTTTATTTTATCGTAATTGTTAAGTTAATTATTGTACCTTTCATTACTTATTTTTTGGTAATTGATTGGAAGACTGATTTGTTACTTTAGTCTAGTTTGAAAATGCCATAGATACGAGTAATGTCGGGCGTAGTACCTATTCGCATACCTACTTGTATTATTTAGGTTGCATCGAGTTTTAGTGTAAGAGCTACACTTGGAGGTCTCACAGTGTTGTGCCTTTTGTTATAATATAAATGAGACGTAATTTATGTCATTATGTGTTAGGACGTGGTTAGGACATTCCAGTAGCTCACTTTGTGCTCTTCTTTAGCTGCGGCTCAGCCTCAGGCCTTAGTGAATAGAGGATTTCTTATAACTCCTCTACTTACACCCTTTTGGCTACCCAGCCACAACTCTATATACCTCACGATTTTGTTGAAACAGATGTTATATACTTATAATTATTATATACCCACTTTTGTGCCTAGATAAGTATTTGTTATGCACTAGAGTTCAACAGTTTTAGTTGTGGATGCAAAATTATCTTGTACTTTATGTAGTTGGCTATGTATCTATCTAGTTTTATTAGATCGAGTTTGTTTATCTCGTACCTACATAATTATAATAAGAACTCTATATTTACAGATAATATAATGTTATAAATATAAATTAAACGTTTAATATCTAAGAAAATTGACTTTTTTCGACTCTACATTTTACAACTTACCTTCCTAACTACCTTACACTCTACAGGCGACTATCCCGGATAAACATGGAATTCGAAATACTGAAAACAAGGCGGACACGTAGGTTGAGCTTTTTCGATTTATAAATAAACAAACAAAAGACTAACAAAAATAAAATTAATAGTGAGTTTACATTTGCTCATTTATACCATGCTTGGCAAAATTATTGGACCTCTACTGAACCAGCCTAGTTTTGCAGTTTTTAAAACTTTTCGATAGACAGCGCCATCTACTCTTAGATTATAAAACTGAAGTTACAGAATATTTCAATAGATGGTGCTACCAAAAGAATACTCTGTACTAACTTTTATTGTCGCTCACCTCTAGATGGCGCTATGTAGATCTTGAGGAAAATTGAAAGTTTCTTACGTAAATAATTTTTTGCACAATTTTTATTTATCACCGCATAAAATATGACAGAATTTATTATTTGGTTACGAAAACCATCGAAGAAAACAATAAATAATAACAAAATTAAAATTAAAACAAGACGAACGCATCTTTGATGACGTAATATCGCGCCACTATTTTCTTGCCTTGTGATTGGTCCAAATAAATCAGCAGATGTCAATCTGTCAAACAGTGGTGCCAAGTGCGGCGACTTATCGCCATTTAGGCTATCTTGAAAGGTGCCGCGGCGACCAAAAATTGGGAATGGCGACTGGTCGCCATTTAGGCTATCTCGAAAAAATATTAGGCGACACTAGGCTACTTCAAGATTAAAAGAACTTATTACAGAAAAGTTGGAAATTTTCTTAGTGAAACGAAACGCACAACTATACCACAGATTAGAATCAGTGCCGCTTTTTTGTTCTGAACTTAGATCATTTCTATATGACACAAAGATGACAGAGACATACATAATTTCGTATACCTAACACATTTCCACATTTCTTTCATTGATTGTTTAAGTCGCACGAAAACTTAAGCATTTTTATTTTGTCCGAAAGTTTAGTCATAAGTGTCCTTAAAAAGTATATGTACTTATAAAAACAAGCATTTATTTAAGCCATCCTGTCCTTTTCGGTTTCATGAGGCAAAAAAGTAGCCATTTAGGTTATTTTTCTAATTTTTTGGGCGATTTTAGGCTACTTCACCTTTAAAAAAAATTGGGCGATTTTAGGCTACCTAGAATTCATTTTTCTGCGACTTTACGTCGAAAAGACTTGGCAACACTGCTGTCAAATGGTGGAAAACGTAAACAGTGCGCAACATTTTATTATTTTTATGAAAAATATAGACTTTTTAACTTAAATGTGCGTACAATAAGAGAAAAATGGACCAAGACGAGCCTTTCTTAAATTCTGATGTCTTCAACGTGAATGACATCGCCGAAATCGAAGGTAAGCTTACAAATTTATTATTGCAACATTGAGTGATTCATTTCATTACAATAAAATTTAATAATAATCCCTGTATCTTCCAGACTTCCTCAGTGGTTGTGATGGGGATTTTATGCAAAAGCTTGAGCAGGAGCTGGCCACCGTAGACAATGACTCGGGGCTACTCAGCGTTGATTTGAAGATAAAGAGTGAACCACAGTCACAACCTCAACTTTCGCCGTTTTACAATAATGTAGGCAATCCTTTGATGCCACAGTACTCTAACACATCGAAACCTCTAAAGACGCCGCAGCCTAAGAGTAGTCCAGTACAGGGAATGTATGGGAGAGAAGAGAGCTATAATTTGCTTAGTAAAAATGATGGCATGCCTTTACCTGATGTTACACAGCATGGGCAGAAGCTCACGCAGCCTTCACAAGGTCCAATGATAGTCCAGCAGGTGGTGCAGAGTCCATTATACGTAAATTTGGCCCCTAACAAACTTCAGCAAGTGCCAGATGTTAGACCGCCCGTGGTTCAGTTGGACGGGATGACCCCAAGTCAAATGAACAAACCCCAGACCAGTCAGCCTTTGTTGATTCAGAATAATGCAAAAGCCATGACTCCTCTGATTCTCAAAAGCTCAGACTCGAATTTCTCTCCTGTGATACTACAATCAAATATTATAAATCCTGATACACAGACTTTGATGTATGCTACTGCACCAGTTCAAGGTAATTTTTAGCTAAATAATAATTTTTATAAAATTATATTAGTAACTTATTTTCAATTAAGTTTTCAACTATGATGCAATATCAGAAAGTTGTTTGTGCCAGTATTGCATCATACACATTAATGATATAAGTTTAGATAATAACATGGAGTAAGCATATTATTTTCTGATTCATTGATTCTTTTCTGATGTTATTTGAAATAAGTTTCAACACTTACACACATTATTCTAGGCTCAACGCAAGGAATCTTAACTAATGCCAAATCGAGCACAGAAAACCGACAGAGAGTGCACACATTCTTCGCCAGCAATAATGGTCCCACTCTCCTCACCACTGGCATTCCAGTTGTCCTTGAAGGAGATAAGATAGCTCTCAGTCAAGTGCCGAACAATGGCATGCCCAAAGTGAAGGAAGTGAAGAGAAGTGCCCACAATGCCATAGAGAGGCGATATAGAACTAGTATCAATGATAGAATAGTGGAACTGAAGAATATGCTGGTTGGAGAAGATGCTAAAGTAAGTATGACTAGAAATAATAAAATTGTTTTTTTATTTCCAAGGGGCCTTGCCTTGTTCAAGTTTACCTGAGGTCGTCGGTCAGATCTCCTTGTGCTTTAGATATAAACTTTTGTAGCAACTCAATCTTTAAGTGCCTAATATTGGCACCAATAATGTAAGTATAATGTTAAATGTTGATAAACCAAACAAATAAATATTAATATAAAAACATAGTTTTTTTTACAGTACAAATAAAAGTAAGTATGTATGTAGAGGTAGGTACATAAAATATAACACCATTAAAATATTCTTCCAGTTAAACAAATCAGCAATATTACGTAAAACGATAGACTACATAAAGTACCTGCAAAACCAAAACGCCAGGCTCAAGCAGGAGAACACAGCTCTCAAACTAGCCTGCCAGAAATCAGGTGTAAAAGAACCAGTGTTCGATGGAGGGTACACTCCTCCACACAGCGATATCTCCTCGCCTTATCACTCTCCTCACGGGTCTATGGACAGTGATTCGCCATCTTCTCCGGAATATAAGGTAGGTGCAAGTAGAAGGTACTAGTAAATAGATTTTTATTTTTGTTAAATACTTCAATAGGACTGGTCATATAAATGGAAAATTTCAGATCTGACTTGTCCTTTTCTTATCCTGCTAAACACCTGTTTTAGCAATAGATTCGATAGTAACTGCAGGGTACTATTTGCTACTCAATCTTTTATTAAAAAGGTAGATTTTGCGAGTTTCTTTTCTATGGAAACTGGCGCCGATGAAGAGTCATAAATTAAAATTAAATTAATTCAATATTATTATTCCAGGTGGAAGAAAAGTACTCTAAAATTGTGATGGGCATGGGCGACCACTCCCGGCTGGCGCTATGTGCGTTCATGGTGGGCCTGATCGCGTTCAATCCCTTCAGCGCGTTCTTTGGCGGCATCGTCTCAGAGACAGCTTCCACTGACTTCAGCGCTAAAGTGGACACCAGGCGGATCCTATCTGATGATGATGGTAAGCATTGGAAGATTATGTTTGAGAGTAAAGTAGCTTGTGACCAAGGTGACCAAGTACTTACTGACTTCTGTATAAGCAAGTATACATTTTGCTACATCATCATGAAACTGACTGAATATCTATTTTAAAATATAATGCTGCAAACAAAAATGTCTTCTAAAAATGCTTCCTATTATTCAAAAGGCTTTTCATGCAATTTTACAATGAAAACATGGAAATGTCCTTTATTATGCCTATGATATTCAAAACAATATCCTTATTATTTAAACATACAAATACCTTGCAGGTTACTCTGGTACATCATGGAGTGCTTGGCTGTTCAACACATTCATCATTTATTTGGTGAATCTGTTGCTTCTTGGAGGATGTCTGGTTAAAATGCTGGTGTATGGAGATTCGGTTCCGAAATCTCAGTCCCATGAGGCTGGGCTCTTCTACAAACATAAACGACAAGCAGATAATTTTCTCAAAAAGGTAAATGCAGTTTCTTATTTAGTAGTCATATTAAAGTTGTAGCAGCATAAATTGTGGTAAAAAGTGTGCGGATAATATGTATTTCTTTTATTAATATTCAATAGAATCCAATTTTCTATGTAACCCAAGTACTGGACTACAAATTATAATATAGGTTTACCATCGAATTGCTAAGAAGAAGGAAGAATCAAAATTTTGTTATGACGACTTTAGTACAATTTTTTTTAGGGTGACCTACCGAACGCGCGCTTAGAACTACATCGGTCACTAGCCGTTTGCGGGAAGAGCGTACAAGCTGGCGGTCAGGGGCAGGCAAAATACTCCGCATTGGCAGCAGCAGTGTTGAGACAGGTGTTCCAGAGACTGCCCTTCGGAGGGTTCCTGGCTAGACGTGCGGGGGACCTTTGGAGGGACAGGTGAGAAAACTTTTTACTATCGCACTGCACTGGTCTCAAGCGGTTTGTAAATAGAGCGTACAGACAGGCGAACAATAGCAGGCAAAGTGAAGTCCTTCAAGCCAGAATTCTGGCCTAAATAATGCTGTGAGGATAATAACTTGTCATTTTTAATCAAGAACTCTAACCACGTTGCTTCATTTAAATATTCGATCTTATTTTGAAAATGAGAAGCAAGTCGATTATCCCTCTCCCGTTTATCCGGACGAGAGCTGCGGATTCATCTTATTTTTCAGTACTTCCTGGTTCTAATTTAAAATCATTATTATTTCTGTCTTTTCCCTAGTCCATCACGTCGAGCCACCCAACATTGGGCCGCAGAGGTCTCAACGGCTTCCCACCGCTTGGCGCAACTCGAGATCCTATCTTCACATTCCGGACGAAGCGAACGAGTGTTGTTGGCTCTTCAAGCTGTCAACTTGGCCGAAGTGACGGGGAACAGGCAACTACTGGCCGATACGTATATCACTGCAGCGCTGGTGTTCAAGGATTACATGCCTAAGATTGGCAACTGGCTGTGTGGGTAAGTGAGGCTCTATGAATCTTTGTGGTTATATATTCTGTATTTCACACCACACACCAGACATCCATGCTGGACTGGGAGTAATAAAAAAACATAGAATGTGGCAGCTGCATCTTCTCCCGGGCATACTGTAAAAACCAGCTAAGGGATTCGAGGGTTCCAGTATATTGCAATTTAGGCGATGGGCTGACAACCTGTCACTATAGCAATATACAGATCTATCTGGAATAACCCTCAAAACTTGTCAGACGTTGCGGAACAACCTTTTTTTAGGTCGTTTACGCTTTGCCTACCCCGTTAGGGATAAAGGCGTGATTATATGTATGTATGTCACACCACACAACGATAGTTCCATGTTGGTCTGGGAGTGATAAAACATTAAATGTACCAGCTGCTTCTCTTCTCAGGCCTACTGATAAATACACCAACAGTTTCGGCATCTGACTACCTGTCACTGCATCAACGCACAGTCGTTTCTAGTCGCAGATGACACTAAATCTGCCTACTCTTTAAATGACAAAGACATCCTTTAGAGCAATCGCGTATTAAAGTCGTTTGGAGACAAAAGAGAATTAAAGAAAGCACAACAATACGAATCTCTTTGTGAATGTACATTTATTCTCAAAAAAATTTATACCATCTATTTATACTTACCAGTAATATCTTCCCTACAGCTTCTACCTCCGCCTCTGCCGTTCCTGTTGTACCGACTCCTGCGCGCCAGTCCCGGTGCGACTGCGGTGGACCACCACTCCTCTTGGACAGCAGTTCCTTCGCTCAAGACATTGGAGCTACGAGCCCTCTACACCTTCAAACGCCTTGTTTTCCCAACTGTCTAACTCGCCTGACCCGCTCTCCTATGCTATGAGGGTAAGTTGACAAACATAAGTTCTTACCATGACTCCTCTTGGACAGCAGTTCCTACGTTCAAGACATTGGAGCTACGAGTCCTCTACACCTTCAAAAACCTTGTCCTCCCAGCTGTCTAACTCGCCTGACCCGCTCTCCTATGCTATGAGGGTAAGTTGACAAACATTAGTTTTTACCATGACTCCTCTTGGACAGCAGTTCCTACGCTCAAGTCATTGGAGCTACGAGTCCTCTACACCTTTAAAAAACCTTGTTCTCCCAGCTGTCCAACTCGCCTGACCCGCTCTCTTATTCTATGAGGACAAGTTATCAATAGCAATATAAGTAGTAATTAATCATCAGAGTGTATCTGAACATAGCAAAAAAAATTTGTCATACCCCCTTCATTGGTAAAATATGGGTGGTATGTATTGTATGTCCTAACGATCCACCTGGGCAACAAATTGGCAATACAGTCTTGCCTGTGACGATGTCCAGCTCGATCGACAAGTGTCTACCTCCTGGCTTGAACTCTTTGCAGCTTTCAGTGTGTGGTGATTCAAACACCTTTTAGTATTATAAATAAATCAGCCATACCGCCTCTATCGTGGCCAACTCGGTCTGGAATCAAGAAAAAAATATACATTTCCGGAAAATATTTCATTACCTAAAAATATACTAATTCAACCAACATTTCCATCAGGCTTACCACCTGGAGCTGCTGCAGAAGAGCCTGCACATGCTGCTATGCGCGGACGAGCACAGCAACACACGCGATGTGCTGGATATGGTTAAGCTGATTACTGACGATGTTTCCACCGACGCACCGCATCACACTGGTAAGAAATAGTTACAGAAAATGGAAAAATTTCAGTGCCACATCTTTTTACCACAGAAACTCGTTTACCAGGTATCCTCGATAAGTATTGGCGAAAAAATGAAAGCAATCAAACACGTTTAGTTAGGTCAATAAAAATATCATTGGTGTATGTCTGCTTCATCTACTTTTCACCAATAATCTACCAAAATTATTTCAAGGGTACAAACTAGTCAATTTTATTTAAATGGCAATTTCTATCGAAAATTGAAATCGCCGAAATGGTTGCCAACCTCCGATAGGAGACGGCACTTGAAGAAGAAGAAGACCATTTCTCTTACCAGAATTTTTCTTTCAGGTTGCTGGGACCCGGTAATGGAATGGTGGGCCAACTTGGTCGGCGTAGCAGCAGCTTGGCTATTAGCTGACACAGCACACGCTGTAGAACTCGGCGACAGACTTTACCACCTGCCTGAACACTTGGCTGCTTGCGAAGACCCACTGCCTGGGTAAGATATCTTCTGATCTCTGTTGAAAGAGAAGTGGGCCAACTTGGTCGTCATGGCTGTTGGCTGACACAGCACACGCTGTGGAGCTTGGTGACCGACTGTACCACCTGCCTGAACACTTGGCTGCTTGCGAAAACTCACTGCCTAGGTAAGACACCTTATATCTAGTGAAAGAGTAGTAGGCCAACTTGGTCGAATGTCTTTCTAGGCTGGGCAAGTGAACTAGGCTTTTTCATTGACATCTGGTCTCTAAACGATCATCCGCAAAAAAGAAGGTAAAATTATTCCACTATGCTAATATGTACATTGCCAAGCCTTCAATGCTACATTAGACTCAGTTAAGTAAGTGAAATAATTATTACGTAACCATTTTACGCAACTTCTAAATATTGTGAGAATTATTCAGCAAAATATTATAGAAACGTTCTATAGAACCCTTCACCTGTGTACCGCACAGCTGACTATGAGGGCTCGATTCTAACCGACTGACGCATCGGCATTCGAGGAATTCGCTCACGGGGTGAAGTCACCGCTCTAACAATGAGCAGATTCCCACACCGGACCGACTTAGAATTTCTAGTCGCGGTGTTTATCAAACATTAGTGCAGTTTATAGTTGTGATATCAATAACTATTGTGTGGCTTACATAAACACTGGCAGTGAGAGTATTGTCTATTATCCAGGGCCCTGCATATGGCGTACAAAAGCCGCCGGGGTTTGCTAAGCCTCACTCAGTGCCGAGATGAACACACACTCGAAAGGACCTCCGACACCATTCTCAAGGTGAGAACTATTATAATTTCTAGCAGTGATTTATTGAAATACTAAATTCAATTTGAATCATAATTATAAAGTAACGTAACGTTTTATGCTATTACACTCTCAATAGGTCTGCTGTAAGAAATTTCTTTTTAGAAATAAGTAGTGTCTTGATTCTTTATGTAATTGTTCTGTGTATGTTCATGTGTACAATAAACTGTTGAATAAATAAAGTGACAAAGTGAAAACTCCCAACTGATTTTCGATGATAGCGGCCAATCTCCCAGAGATCGGCCAGTTGCGTGGGACTAGTTTTTAGTGCCCAAGTGTTAGCGCAACGGACAGAATATATATACATGCCCATCCGACAGATAGATCATTTTACTTTTCGGACAATTAGATCAGCCTGCCATGTCCTAACTAAACTAGAAACAATAACACTAAGTCATTATCCAAGCATTAACCCCTGCCAGATATCGAAACCGGGACCTCCGGGTCATGAGCCCATGGCTCAGACCACTGGACCACGGAGGCAGTTATACCTGGAAAACTAACGGTCTATTTTAAAGGATAAGAACGAAAATGTGCTCGGATACGTCATGTTGTAACGGGCCCTTCAGAGAACAGCAGAAATACTTCATTGGTCTACAATTAGCAGTTTAATCAGGGAATTTAATTGTTCACGTGTTGCTGAACAGTCTGTGTAAAGTTGGTACAAAAACATAAAATTGTAAAACTTTGTCCAAAAATGTTTTCAAGTTCATTCGTACTTTATCAGTCGATTAATAAGCATTTTTACCAAAGAAATATTTACCAATATTTATAACTAGCTTTCTGTCAGCAGTGTCACCCGCTGCTAACTAAGTTTTTTCGTGGAAATGGTGTACTTTCCCGCGGTAAAAAGTAGCCTTTGTTGCTCAGGGTGAACGTAGCTCTATGACGATGAAAGAATTTTTGAAATCGGTCCAGTTGTTTATGAGTTTATTCGTTACAAACATATTCACAAAAATAAAAATCCTTTCTCTTTCTAATAATAGTATGGATAGATTTATTCTATATATTGTTTTGTAATTTTTATGACGTATCGTATATTGTGTAACACAGAAAAAATCATCTGTTTTCAGGTTTGCGACATTGCTGGAGCCAGGTTAGCGGACTCCTTGGCGTATTACTGTTGTAAGAAACCAACACAACTCATGCTAGTAAGTATTGGCCTTATCTTCTTTTAGCACATTTTTTTTACCATTTCGTTCTTTTCAGTTTTAGAAGATTTTTCAAGCATGTTCCGTTTCAAGTTGTGGAAGTTAGACTACTGCGGGAGTGCATTGTAGTTGCATTGCACTTGTGTTAGATATTGTGCAATATTACTACAAGGCAAATCTCGCTTTAGTTACAGTCATCCTACTGCGAAGTTTTGTTCACCTCTGCATGCCCTGGTTTGATTTTATGTTCGTTTATTTCATTTACTTTTTTATGTGTATTCTAATTGTTTTTTTTTTTTGTTGAATGTTGTTTAATATTTGTCTTAAAGTAGTTTCATTAGTAACTACCTAAAACGCACCCTGTTTGGTTAGTAGCTCCTCAGATTTTTAGGTGAGAAAATACCTGATTCTCACGGGAAACAGAACGTATTTAGCTGCTGGTAAAACTGCAGGTCAAAGAGACAGTTGCTCTGTTTTCTACAATTTTTCCGCTGCCTAAAGGTTATAATACAGATAACTTTTAACGATATAACTGCCTTTGTGCACGCATTTATTTTAAATGTTTACTGTAAAGGTTAGACCACACTAGAACTGCACTGCACGACGCGACACGGCGCGGCAACTGCATTTTATGTCAGTATACATTTTGACAGTTTTTGCCGCGCCGCTGCTGTGCCGTTGCAGGGCGGTATATCTCATACATTTTCATACAAAGAATATAATGTCGCGATGTGCCGCGCCGTGCCGCGCCGCGCCGCTCTGCTGCAGTGCAGTTCTAGTGCGGTCTAACCTTAATTTGTCTGTAAATTTTTTACTTACTAGTCAAGACATGATCCTAACTATGTTCCCCCGTCAGCTGATGCAGGTGCTGTGCTGCGACTGGGTGCTAGAGGTGCGCGCGGGGGTGTGGGAGGCGGGCGGGGGCGGTCCCGCACCGCACGCGCACGTGCGCGGCTTCCAGCGCGACCTGTACTCGCTGCGCCGCCTGTCGCAGAGCTTGCCGGTCAGTACGCTCCTTCATTGTTAGTAAAGTGTCGTGCTCGCTTCGCTCGCGTATCATATTGATGATATAAGTTTTGCGCGCGCTTCGCTCGCGTATTGTTTCGTTTATGGTGAAGTGTCGCGCTCTGGAATTCTAGCGATGGAATTTTAGTGGAATGTCGTGCAACTACGTTCTGTTTTTTTTTAAATATAGAAAGTGAAACAACAAGATAAATTGCAATAAAAGAGCGTCTAAACCAATAATATGATATTTGATTCCGATTTCAGTGGGTGACATCTCGCGTGTTCCTGCAGTCGGCCGTGTGCCGCATGATGGCGGGCGCGGCGCCGCGACGCACGCAGCAGCTGCTGGACGGCAGTCTGCGGCCGCGGCTCAACCGCTCCTCCATTATATGCGGGAAAGGTATTCTATTCGGAAGTCTTTGATATTATCTACCGTTCTAGAAGTTACCCTTACCCTCAGATTTATACGGACCCTTACCCATGGCGCGTTATAAGGTGTCTTATTAGTTCAGTTCAGTTTATTCCAAGCCTAATTAACGCATGCAGCCGCTGCTGAACGGCAGTCTGCGGCCCCGGCTCAACCGATCCTCCATTATCTATTCGAATAGCTTTGACGTTTAGGAGGTTGCCTTTGGATTTATACGGACCCTTACCAAAGTGTCTTATAATGCTAGTTCTCCATTCGCAGCCTAATAACAACATTCGTTTTCCAGAACGTGCCCTAGAAGGCGGCGGCGGCGCGGGCGAACGCGCCGTAGCTCTCTACATGGCGTGCAAGCATCTGCCCGCGGCCGTGATCGCGGCGCCGGGCGAGCGCGCCGGCATGCTGGCCCAGGCAGCAGCCACGCTGCAGAAGATCGGCCATCGCAGCCGCCTGCCGCACTGCTACCACCTCATGAAGTCTGTGGGCACGCTGCCGGCCGCACCGTAGCGTAGAACTTCAGAAAAAAAAACAATGCAATCTTCAATTCGGGGTGTAAGGGACAGCGTACCGGAAACTGAAAGGGGATTTCAATTCCTGAAAGAATTTCCTAGTGAAAGTTGTTCAGTTTCGTTGACTGAGCAACCTCTATTAGTTTCTGGTACACTGTCCCTTACACCCGGTATAACGTCTCATCATTTAGCTATACAACACACCTGCAGTGCGCAAGCCTCTGCATAAGTTGGTATTTTTATATTTGTCTATATTTCCTGTATAACATAGGTGCCGATTCTGTTGAAGACACAACTTAACTAATTTTAGTTTGGTCCTATCACTGGCGCTAATTTAGGACGCACTATTACTAATTTTAATTCTTAGTAGCGCTGTCACTTTCTTAAATTTGACATAAGAACAGGACAGCAAACAAACACGTGACATTGACATTTCTAATTTGTCCTGAATTAGCGGCATTTTCTAAAATTTTATTACAAATAGACAGAAACAACTGCTGATTATAATACTGTCAACCATCTAGCATGTCGTCTTATTTTAGATGTATAGCGTCACTTTGACATGATTTTAATCAGCTGTTATGTTGTTTGTTGTCTCTATTTTATTAAAATTTTAGAAACTGGCAGAACCAAACTGTGTCTTTAACAGCATCGGCACCATTGTTTATCATCGTTAGTTTATTATAAATGCTTAATTTAACTATTAATTAAGCATCAATTTATGATTACGTAGTTTTTAATAAAGCATCAATGCAATCAAATACGTTGAAAACCGAGTTATTTAGAATACATTTTATGGAAATATAAAAACCGACTAAGGTGGCTTAGTTAGACTACACTAATCAACATTGCAATGTCTTATGTTTGTTTCTTGTAAGTAATTTTATTCCGTCTATGTTAGGTCTACGTTAATGATTTTCGCAGCAATATAAACAATTTTGAAAAATAACCCCTCTTGTTTTAATAAATTTTAGGTCCTCCTAAGATTGTCCCCTTTCAGATAAGATTTAGTTTTACGTTACTCCTCTGAGAATATTAAAAACTTGTTGATTTGGACATGAACATGACAGGTGGCAATAATGTGGTTGCCTATGATTAATGCTGTCAGGAAATATTTTGACCTCCTTAGTATTCTCACTTTATTATCAGAATCCTGGCCGAAAAGCCCAATAAAAATATTGCGGATGCCATTAACTATTTATTTTTCTCTTAAGTTTTTCTATCACAAAAGGCGTTCACAAAAGATTTTCTGTAATAAAATGGCCAGCCAGCTCGGAATAAAAACTCTTTTCATCCCATCTATTCGAAAACGACGACTTTAGTCGCATATAAGTGCGCCTAAAGTTGATGCTTCTAAGCGACATAGGTACTATTACTCTACTCTTTGCTAGAGACTGTCCCAGCCGGGTAAAAATGAGATTTTAATCCTCTTTATGAAAATAAGTGCGATTAAAAGAACTTTTAATCGCACTTTTTGAATTTGGAACCTCTTTTTCTTTTTTCTTGATTTGGCATGACTGACGCGGAGTGAAAACAAAATAGTTAGATGTCGAATTCAAATAATGGTACACTACTGGCTGGTTAGACTGCGCGACGGCTGATAAAAAAAAAAAAATGAAAATGCACGAACTACGGCACGAGTGGGCAGCAGGGTTTTATAGGGAGCCCGTGTATTCGACTCTTTTTACGAATTATTAAATATTCAAAATGAGGTCTTGTAGCAGTGAAATTACCTATAACATTCTTATTCTATTATATTTAAAATTACAAGTGTTAGTTAGGCGCCTTTTTTTCTCATAGAGGGGGATGAAAAGTAGAGTGTATCACTCGGGAGCAAAAATATTTTTGGCTCGGGCGACGTACTTTGAATCCCTCGCTACGTTCAGGATTCTACTTTAGAATCCCTCGCTACGCTCGGGATTCTACTCTAGAATCCCTCACTTCGCTTTGGATTCAAAAAAACGCCCTCGCCTTAAAAATATTATTTTACTCCCACGTAATAAAATCTACTATTAAGTATCGGAGCAGACATCATCCAAGCACTTTATGTCCCATGTAATATGTGTGCATGCACTCATATTTATACTAGTAGGTAGAGGTCTGACTCGACTTTTTAATAAAAAAGATTTAAAACGTCAGAAACATGTCGCACCACACTGGGTATTAATATAAAATAATAAGTAATTACGTCAACATAAATTAACCCTTTAAAATTAAATACGGACGAAATTCGTGCGGACGCCTTATTGAATTTTGGGGGCATGTCGTATGTTCGTGATGGCTGTTGCTGCTTTCAGACCTCATGCCATTTATTTACTATTTATTTTATTTCTCTTATGTTTTTCTATCACAAAACTCTTTCAAGTATTCAACCCCTAAAAAGATTTTAATCCCGCTTACTATCAATATGCTGCCTGGCCGAAAAGAAAAAGACCGAAAATAATATTCCGGATGCCATTTTGATGCCATTTAGGTTTTTCTATCACAAAAGGCGTTCTGAGCAGATTTTGTATAATAAAATAAAATGGCCAGCTTCTTGGTATTAAGTGATGTGATCTGCTTTCAAGAAACATTTGACCTCCTTCGTATTTTACCAAAGGTTGTACTGGTTAACTAGGTGGTTGCTATTCTATTTCTTTGTACGAAGACCAGCCTCATTTGCTTGCATATGCGTCGGGCGGTGCGGTGCGGCCATGTGTGCGTTTACCTTTAGATACAAATGGCTGTATACACCATTTACCTTTGCCTCTCCTGTGGGGACAAAGAAAAAAACAAAACTTGAAATGAAAAAATGTCAATGTCATAAAAATAAAAATGTCAATGTCGTGCCGCAGAAAAAGGGCGCAATAAATCGATCGTTTTAGTTTATTTTCATTTATAAATAACTGTGTGGAATTAGATCGCTCTACAGCTAGCGAATTAATTGTGCCAGATCCAAATTTAACAAACGAAATATGGTAAGTTTACGTTTAAGTACATTGGTGTGCAGTGGCATTATGACAACAAACAAATTGGAATTCTTTAAAGATTCATAAAGCTATACCTACTTACTATTTACTCTTGCAATTAATTTCAGGCAACTGCTGTAAGTGCCGTCCCGAAAAAGCCAATATCCTCGAACCCACTACCGGGAGGTGTGCGAAAGAAATCTGGTCCTAAGTTCGAGCTCTCAGAAGAACAGAGAAGAGACATCAAGGAAGCGTTTGACCTGTTCGATACAGAAAGTACTGGCAAAATAGACACCAAAGAATTGAAGGTAGCTATCAGAGCTCTAGGGTTTGAACCCAAGAAAGAAGAAATCAAGAAAATGATAGCAGAAATTGATAAAGGCGATGGGAAAGTATCATTTGATGATTTCCTCGAACTGATGACTGTGAAAATGGCAGAGAAAGACACAAAAGAAGAGATCATGAAAGCATTTAAGTTATTTGATGATGATGAAACAGGTATTTATTTATTCATCTTTAAATTTTGTTGTTCCTTTTTATTTATATGTATTATCCTCTCCAAAAACATGTCTCCAAAGACATCAAATGCCAGGAAAAATATCTAATTTATTGAGAACTAAGTGTAGGTATGTAATTGGGGCAATTGCTTGTGTAATTTCAGGAAAAATCTCATTCAAGAATTTGAAAAGAGTGGCAAAAGAGCTGGGTGAAAATTTAACTGATGAGGAACTCCATGAAATGATAGATGAGGCCGACAGAGATGGGGATGGAGAAATCAATCAGGATGAGTTCTTACGGATAATGAAGAAAACTAGTCTATACTAATTTTTCACTTGATCAAGTTACGAATTTTAAATTGTATATCACTGTTTGCATTTACTTTTAATATGTTTTGCTAAGCAAAGGCCTGCTTTATCAAATAAGTAAGTGTATATTTGCCTATTAGTTTTCATTTATTGAGCAGAATTTTGTCACTTTTATTTTACTTTGTATTGAATGTTCTGTTTTCTGAAACAATTTTGCACAGTAAATGAAGCTCTTACAATATTACACTTCTTTATATTTTGATTTGTTTAAAATAAGTTACTTTAAGTTGAAATGCTACAGACTTACTGTACCATTTGTCTCTCTATAAACTTAGAATTTTATTGAGCCCACCTATAGTTAAAATACATTTCAGTAATATTAGGTTTACCCTAAGGGATAACCTAGACCTATTATCACTTTTTTGCAATTTCTACCTAAACTAAGAGGTCTTGGGTCAGATGCATATCACTATACACACTTCTATTCATTCCACTATTTTTATACAAGATTTTCTTCATGAAGGAAGAGTATTCATAAAAAAAGCTAAACCTCTCTTTACCAACTAAATAACCTACTGCCCGTTTTTAAAATCATAAAATCCCGCTTTATATGCTGATGATGCTATTTGGTCAGATTGTTATGTTAATTATCTTTTTGCTCATTGTGAGAGGTGTGGTGGCTTGGTGGATGAATAATAAGCATGAAATGTTCAAGAAAAATAATATTTCATGAGCTAATTATAAATTATGCTGATCTGATTGTTCAATGTCTTAATAATAAGGAAATTGTTGTGCAGCAGTTATCTTGTAATTCTATTACCTTGCCTATTTGTGTTTCCTGCCAGAGACTGTTTTAAGTTTTTATTAAAGTACTTTAAATTCTAAGTATTACTTGAGCTTGAGTATGCAAGGATATTTTAATTTTAAGCACAAACTTATTAAGTATTTTACCAAAGTATTTATAGAATTATAAGAGTGGATTTATATTTGTTTGTAAGGGGTAAATAAATTTTATCGCACATCTTTCTTATTTTACTTAAATACCTTTAAACTGAACTGAAGTAGCAAACAGGTGTGCATTTCATTATATGACATCATTTTGTCTATGTATGACATCATTGAAACCACATGCTACCACCATTATTTTAGATAATTTCTTTAAAAGATTTTATGTCCTGGTCCTGATTATTCAAGGGAATTGAATTGTTTTTTTTTTTGGATAAAATGAGGCACAGTTATTCATGGCAACTTAGGATAATAGTTTATTCATAGATTTAAGTTTAATCTTATCTTAAAAGTAACAAAAAGTAATTTATAAAAGTACAGGCAAACTTAACTTAGAATATAAAAGTAAGAAAATGATGATTCTGATCCATAAATTCTTTTTTTATCCCTGTACAATCTGTTTATGAGGCAAGTCTTTCAACAACATCACCTTCTGGCTGTCCAAAGTAAGCTTTCTGGCACTTCCCTAACCAAGACGAGGACTGGGAAAAAGTGAACTACACAATTAAAATGATACCCGGTGTGGTAGAAACAGGACTATTTGTGAAGATGTGCCAGAAAGCTTACTTTGGACAGCCAGAAGGTGATGTTGTTGAAAGACTTGCCTCATAAACAGATTGTACAGGGATAAAAAAGAATTTATGGATCAGAATCATCATTTTCTTACTTTTATATCTAAGTTAAGTTTGCCTGTACTTTTATAAATTACTTTTTGTTACTTTTAAGATAAGATTAAACTTAAATCTATGAATAAACTATTATCCTAAGTTGCCATGAATAACTGTGCCTCATTTTATCCAAAAAAAAAAACAATTCAATTCCCTTGAATAATCAGACCAGGACATAAAATCTTTTAAAGAAATTATCTAAATAATGGTGGTAGCATGTGGTTTACAATGATGTCATACATAGACAAAATGATGTCATATAATGAAATGCACACCTGTTTGCTACTTCAGTTCAGTTTAAAGGTATTTAAGTAAAATAAGAAAGATGTGCGATAAAATTTATTTACCCCTTACAAACAAATATAAATCCACTCTTATAATTCTATAAATACTTTGGTAAAATACTTAATAAGTTTGTGCTTAAAATTAAAATATCCTTGCATACTCAAGCTCAAGTAATACTTAGAATTTAAAGTACTTTAATAAAAACCTTAAAACAGTCTCTGGCAGGAAACACAAATAGGCAAGGTAATAGAATTACAAGATAACTGCTGCACAACAATTTCCTTATTATTAAGACATTGAACAATCAGATCAGCATAATTTATAATTAGCTCATGAAATATTATTTTTCTTGAACATTTCATGCTTATTATTCATCCACCAAGCCACCACACCTCTCACAATGAGCAAAAAGATAATTAACATAACAATCTGACCAAATAGCATCATCAGCATATAAAGCGGGATTTTATGATTTTAAAAACGGGCAGTAGGTTATTTAGTTGGTAAAGAGAGGTTTAGCTTTTTTTATGAATACTCTTCCTTCATGAAGAAAATCTTGTATAAAAATAGTGGAATGAATAGAAGTGTGTATAGTGATATGCATCTGACCCAAGACCTCTTAGTTTAGGTAGAAATTGCAAAAAAGTGATAATAGGTCTAGGTTATCCCTTAGGGTAAACCTAATATTACTGAAATGTATTTTAACTATAGGTGGGCTCAATAAAATTCTAAGTTTATAGAGAGACAAATGGTACAGTAAGTCTGTAGCATTTCAACTTAAAGTAACTTATTTTAAACAAATCAAAATATAAAGAAGTGTAATATTGTAAGAGCTTCATTTACTGTGCAAAATTGTTTCAGAAAACAGAACATTCAATACAAAGTAAAATAAAAGTGACAAAATTCTGCTCAATAAATGAAAACTAATAGGCAAATATACACTTACTTATTTGATAAAGCAGGCCTTTGCTTAGCAAAACATATTAAAAGTAAATGCAAACAGTGATATACAATTTAAAATTCGTAACTTGATCAAGTGAAAAATTAGTATAGACTAGTTTTCTTCATTATCCGTAAGAACTCATCCTGATTGATTTCTCCATCCCCATCTCTGTCGGCCTCATCTATCATTTCATGGAGTTCCTCATCAGTTAAATTTTCACCCAGCTCTTTTGCCACTCTTTTTCAAATTCTTGAATGAGATTTTTTCCTGAAATTACACAAGCAATTGCCCCAATTAC